>JAZGTK010011115.1:0-15868 GCA_036877625.1 Ambastaia sidthimunki | reverse complement strand
TCCCTGTTAGCTGGGTAGGGACTGTGCTTGTCACTGGGACCATCTATAACATGACACAATCTCTGCCTCGCTATCTTCCTGTCTCTGTATTTTCCGTTTCTCTCCTGCTGGCTGATAGTAGTGTAGAAAGATGATGAATGACATCAGCACGAGAAATCCTCACAAACGTCCACTAGTCAAACCGGCCACTGCTAACAACACACTTTACCTCTCACCCACTCAATTCTTCCCAACATAGCACAGGTTTGAGGAGACAGAATGACAGCTGATGAGGGGAGATAGCAATCAACGGTCCCCTATCAAAATAAGCAGAGCAATCCCAGCATGCAACACTCAGCAATAGAATGTTCCTGTGAAATTTTGGTCCTCATCTTGCAGGTCAGCTTTAGTTACAGAATGCATTAAAAGACAGCAGACTGACATATACATTAAGGTATTCAGCAATATGTTTCAGCCTTGATATGTGAAAAGATGTCAAGCGCAATAGCAAACAAAAAGCCTCGACATGCCAATCAGATCTCACAACTATTTCACAAGCCAGCGAATTGGTATGAATTTGTACAATGCGATTTGTATAAAAACTGGAAAAAACATTGGAAAAAAAGAGAGAAAAAAGTATATTTCTTATTCTAACGGTGAAAGCAGATCGTACGAAAACGTTCAAATGAGATCATTTGAATTCATACGAATTAGCTATTAAATCGCTAAAATAGTTCCGAATTGCCATGAGATTGTGTTGGAAATGCCTTCAGGCTTATTTTTGTTCAACGTCCATGCAGCTGAAGGGGTTTCCAAACTGGAATTAACGGTTTAATTCCGGTTTAACGGAATTAAAAAATTTTGTGCTACACTTTTATTAAACGTCCGATAACAAAAAAGTTACGTGCCCTTCAGCATTGTCTAACCTCAATCTACAGCGTCACATGGTCCCTGACATTCCCCTCTGCCAACTCTCGCTGCGTGAGATCTTTCGGAGCGCCCGTACTGACGAAATCTGTGTTAATCATCTCTCAATGCTAAGTCCCACTTCCACGCCAAGCCCGGCGCGCAGCTCGCCCGGGGAGAGCGTGCGCGACTTCTCTCCCTTTCTCCGAAACCCGGAACAATCCGGCGCTAACAGGTCTGATGAATGTCAGCCTGTCAGAGACGCCAACTGTTCCGGCCCCTTCTGGGAGCGCCTGGATCTTTATTGATGCTTGAAAACGTTCTCAAAGAGTTCCCGCTAATGTTTCCCAGGTCCTCCAGACTAAGGCACGGCAGTCAAAGGACAAAATGTATGAGTGGGTGTGTGCTACATAATTACAGATGGAAATAACCCTTGGCAAAAGCATATTTACCTCGAACAGAAATAATAAACAGCAGGTATCATTATACGATATTATAATGTTCTACACACCATATGGCACAGCGCATACATATGCAATTCATACTTGCAGACAAGTAGGAGCTAAAATGCACATTTAAATGAGAGTATAAAACACCCACAGTGTTGTTCAGGAGTCTGACACCACTAGTGAAGATATATAATGTTATCAACAATGCAATTTGAGCGAGAAGTTCAAATGTACATTTACGTTAAATTTTTAGCATTTGCTCTAATGACTTGAGCTAGGTCAGATTTTTTGCTTTCATTGATACACACGAGCTAACGTTTTCGAATTTGTCTGTTTATGTAATAAAGTCCACCTTTCCACATTTAAGACAGATTTTGATTTTGTGGACCAAGTCTTGATTAGCTATAAACTGTTTAGGTTTAACTATTTGTGTTGTAAGAACGTTTGGCTAACTTTCCATTAAATAAATATCAAAAACATCAAAAATGTCGTTTTGAATGTTCTAGGAATGTTCAAAACGTCCAGTTTTTTTATATTACTGTTATTGTTTAGTTGCAAGAAGGTTTTTTAAAAACAAACCATTAACAAATTAAAAACAACATTTGACATACACCATATATAACGTTAAAGACCGTTCTACTAATGCTACTGCAAGAACTTTTTGGATAACTTAGCGAGAACTTTTAGAGCCAGCGTACTGAGAATGTTCCCTGTCAGCTGGGTCGGTGCTCTAAAACTTTAAAGAGGCGAGTCTGACCGCTGGAGTGGCTGGGTTTCGTGTCGACTTTATTATCCCATAACAGCGCCTTTATTTATTTATTGGCTGAGCAACTGGACGGTTTGTTGGATATGCTGTGTATAATTAATGAAGAGGAACAGCTCCACTCCCAACACAGCGATACATAATCCCGCTCAAAGGAAGGAAGACAGCTAACGTTGCTCCCTGCAGGCTAATTAAATGGGGAAAAGTAGCAGCTTCAAGCACTGGCTCTAAAGAAATGAGGGAGGAAATATAAGGGGGGACATATGGGGTAATGAGGGGACGCTGGTTTGGGTTTTGAACACAGTGGGAGAGTCAAGTAAACCTACTGTATCTTGAAGAGAACAGATCTGTCAAAAGCCTCATAAAGTAGCTTATTATGGCCAGAGTTAGCGTACTGAAGTTTAGCAAAGAGACTTTCTTTGCTAACAACAACTATGCAATTCATTGCAACAGGGCGCAACGTCGACTGTAAGATGGATAAAACTTCCTCACCTCACGGTATTTGAGTAAAAGAGCACAGAGACACATACACCATCATCGAACGCACACGGGCCCTGAGGAAGGCCATTCAGCTTTGACCTTTTAATATCACTGCACGACCAAAAGAAAGCAAACACATAATTCAGCCAGCCAGTAGTGCAAAGACTTCACTGCCTCTGAGGGCCGAAGGGAAAGACTGACATATTCATTTAACACACAATCGTGCTGGAAACAACCAAACATTTCAACCACAGGCACGTTAAAAGTAAAAATTATAGTATTTCCTGTCAGAATCCCCATTAGCACTCATTGTTCCTAACAGCATTGCTAATTCCAAAAAGCCATTTCAGCTAACAATTTTAGGTTGTTAGAACATTTTGTTTCCCTCAAGTTTCAAAACGTTATTTTGAAAGTTATAGGAACGTTCAAAACATCCAATTGTTTAGACGTTAAATTAACATTATTGCTTGGTTATTCAAAACTTTTTTAATTCTGTAATTTCTAAAACGTTCCACTAACTCCTTAAGAATAACAATTTTGACAAATGAAATATAACGTTACTGCAAGAACGTTTAGAACTTTAAGAAAACATTAGCCAACATTCTGAGAACGTTTTCCTGTTAGCTGGAATTGCAGTCATTCTGTTAGCTGAGAATGCTCAGTACTTGTGAAGAGACATGGATTTTGATTGCGGGATGGGAATGAGGACAGTTACTCAGTGCGGTGATGATGAATGCCAGCGTAATCAAGCGACTTGATTGCATTTCAGACACTAAACTCCCCTAAGCAACTTCCCAAAGCAACGTTCTGACCTTCTCGTGATGACCTACTGAGCACCAGGAGGAGCAGATTTGTGCCTTTGGTGCGCTGAAGATGCTCATAATAACTCTCGCTCATCAACAAACCAACTAAAGAGAAATACTGTAGCGGAAATTGCAAAAATCCTGACGTGGTGGATTCAACTGAAGGCAAAGAGGAAGAAACAACTTGAGAACACAGGGAATATGGATTAATAATATTCCAGCATACTAACAGGTTAGCGTGTGGACATCAGCTGACCTTTATTACTGTATCTGACTGACAGAAAGCTTTATAAACCATAAGACCGTAATACTTTCATTAGTATCCTTTCATTTGTTTCTCCTGAGAGGAAGAAGATCGGACCCTTTTTTAACTCTCTTCCTGTCTGATATAATGATGAACGTTACCATGACTGAACCAATCCAGATTCTCGACTGATGCGGAGACCCACATTAAATCAAAGAGCAAAAAACTGCAGGAGGTACAGTGGTAAGAAAGTGAAAAAGACTTTGATGTAAAACGTAAGATATTATATTTCCTGTCTGACTGCCATAAGGGCTAAGAGCAGGAACCAGGAACAGGGAACAAAAGAAATAATAGCTGTTGGTCCTGGATCGGTTTTCCACCAGCTCAGGGGCAAGCTCAGCAGAAACTGGCATGGCAGGCCATAAATAGCTACGTCAACTGTTGTCAGTCAAACAAATCAATGTTGGAAGTGGAGTTGTGTGATTCACGTTGAAGCTCCATGATCTGCAATGAAGAACACAAGTTCACATTAATTCACATTGAAACTTCATGATTTGTAATGAAGAACACAAGTTCACATTGATTCACATTGAAACTTCATGATCTGTAATGAAGAACACAAGTTCACATTGATTCACATTGAAACTTCATGATTTGTAATGAAGAACACAAGTTCACATTAATTCACATTGAAGCTTCATGATCTGTAATGAAGAACACAAGTTCACATTGATTCACATTGAAGCTTCATGATCTGTAATGAAGAACACAAGCTCACATGAATTCACATTGAAACTTTATGATCTGTAATGAAGAACACAAGTTCACATTGATTCACATTAAAGCTTCATGATCTGCAATGAAGAACACAAGTTCACATTAATTCACATTGAAACTTCATGATCTGTAATGAAGAACACAAGTTCACATTGATTCACATTGAAGCTTCATGATCTGTAATGAAGAACACAAGTTCACATTAATTCACATTGAAACTTCATGATCTGTAATGAAGAACACAAATTCACATTAATTCACATTGAAACTTCATGATCTGTAATGAAGAACACAAATTCACATTGATTCACATTGAAACTTCATGATCTGTAATGAACACATTTCACCCATTTATATCTAAACAAACATGGTAAAGTAAAAAATGATTTTAAAATGTACCAAAATAGAGCAAATAAGGTATTCATCTAGCCATACAGACAAGCACACGTGGCATGAGGAAGAAGAAAAGTCAAAGAGTTTGGGGCACTGGCTCTAGATAATTAAAACTTAGACAGAGACAAATTTCAGGGCTTCTTAATTACAGGGAGGTGGAAAGATGGCAGAGAGCCCACTAAGCAGTGCATACAGAGACCTGATATATAAATGACATTCTGCATTTGTAAGGCACATGTAGGACACTGGATTTAAAGCCATGTTACAGATCGCTAATGAGAGAATCAGTGATATCTAGGAATTTAATGAGCTGACTGTTCTTAAAGCTGCAATCCGTAACTTTTTGGGGTTAAACATGAACAAAAATCTTTAATTGGGCAAGTATATAACAGATCAGTGTTCAATACAATCTTCTTACTTTACCCCAAATTACAACAGTAAGCTTGGTTTATAAAAATGGTTTATAAATTGAGCTTTCGGGTCTGTTTTCCAAGGAAATGTCAGTTTCATTTGACTTCAACATACATTACAAAGACAAGTATGTAAAGTAACCTGCAATTTCAGGATTTAAACAGAGATGGCCCTAGAGGCAAAAATTACTGACTGCAGATGTAAAAATACTTTGAATTATGATTGCAAATGTTCAGAGTAATAAAATAGGCTGGTTGAAGTTAAGGACTACAAAAATATGCATACTTTTTACGTTAAAGGAATTTGCAACTTGGAAACAATTTAGACCTAAATGTCCACATATCTTTAATGCTTTTTCTGTATATATAACAATTGTGTTGTTTTATTCTTGCGTGCTGTTAAACAGACCTCAGGCCTGTTGATTTTTTTCTCTTAACACTGCAAGTTAAGACGCCTGTTTGTGCATCACTAAGAACAGTGAAATATTTCGCAAGGAAATTACATTTCCAAAGCACCAACTCCACTTCATCTATAATAATATGACATCTGCACAGAAAAACACACAGCTCTTCATCAAAACAACATAAGCTTCTGTGTTCGCACATAAATCACACCACATGCAAAACTTGTATCGTTGTTTCAAAGCCCGACTTAGCAAAGAAGCTAATAAAATCTTGCACTAATTTCATAAAAAGGAACCACAATTTGTTCCTGCATGTTAAGCCACTCAAGTGTGGCACTGAAAATCTCATTACAGCTTGCAAAGAAAGACTTTTGTGGGACTTTCGACCCGTGATGCACCGGGCGAGTTGGGAGACATTCGATCGATGGCGTGTGCTTTTTCAGTCTGACAGGGTTGTCTTGGAAAGAACTGATCCCAGAACAGCGGATGCCAGTTGCGATCGAGTTCCACGAGACAGAAGTTGGCATAAGCTCCCCGCCTGTCAGGTCCCACTCGGCTGGTCTAAGTACAGCACAGCGGGGCCTTAGTGTAAGAACTGCATAAGGGAGGGGTGAGTGTATACAGTAGATTTTCTAGAGATGACAATGGAAAATTTGAGAACGAATTATCCAGCCCGTGTATAAAATTCGAATGCATTCAGTGGAAACCAATACGCATACACATGCATCAACATGTTTGTCACCAAGCGGAGGGATTCGATAAATGAAAAAAGGAACAGTCCGTGATAACTCGATACCACATAATAGTATGAACCCAACGGCCCAATCTGAACCTCTGTAAAAGTCATTTCCATCTTAATGAATGTTATATTGAAATATCTGGCACAACGAAAACCTCATTGTCAAGGAAAAACTAATCTCCAATGGAATGATACGGCCCTGATTACATTTATGAACCCTGACAATGGAAACAGAAAGATGCTCCAACCAGGAATACGGGGATTTGAAGCAATTAATTATATTTTGTTTCCACGTGCTTTTTACGTGGTGCGAAGACAAGACGGTAGCGGTAAGATTACTGAGGTGAATCTAATTCAAAGACAAAGAGAATCGCAAGTGCATTAATAAAAGCAAGTCACTTTGGGAAGACGTACTGGGATACAGAGAAGACTGGATCATGGTGCATAATTTTAACCAGAGCAATTGGTTTCCCCACTTTAAACCCTTTAGATTTAAAATAATACCATAAGTTGTTAGTTGTTAACATAAATATTTGTATGCTTAACTCCACATCTTTAGTGCCCAGAAAGTAGAACCTAAAATATTACAGGCCCTCGTGAGGCTGAAATGAAACCGTAATGCAGTTTTTGAGGTAAACGCCAGGCATAAGTCTGTTCTCTGATTGGCTGTCTTCCCCAACGGGGGCGTAAACAAGGGTGAAGCAAATATCATTTTCCGCTAGGCTGCCGGTTGTGTTCATTTATTACGACCTGCAGCTGTGTGCACAATGGCCAAGCAAGCAGTGCTGTTTCCTTTGGAGCTGTCCAGTGCTGAAAACCGGTTTAAAAATACCAGTGAACGGGAGAGCGAGTGAGACAGGATCTTATATTGAAGGCCTGGACGCTCAGACTAGCACTGTGCAAATTGCTGGCATAATTATCAGGCTCTCTTCCCTTCTGGACCTCTCCCCACAGGGTAAGCGATAAAACATTTTCTAAATGAATCTTTAAAGCGCGAGGTGGTGCGTTTTGTGCGAGCGAGCCTTGCGGCCAAAATGGAATCTATTCAGAATTGAAAAAGAATTAAGACTGGAAAGAAATTAAAATTAACCTCTTTTCCCCTGTGAAGTTAAAGCGTTATGGTCCAATTTCAGATCCTGCAAAACACAGACCAGGTGTCATAATTGGTTTATGGTGTTTAAGGAAGCAAACACCCGTTTTGAATAATGTATTCCAGGTCTGGGCTCTGATAAATATTCAGTGTTTGGGTGAAGGCGGATTGGCGCGACAAGCAAGCGTGTGAATGCTGTTGTACAGACACCAGCTGCCAACCGGTTCCTCTGGCTCATGGGATTAGACTGAACCACTCTTCTTGTCAGCTGTCAATCAAACACATACAGTAATACACCTGGATGATTGGGGCCATGGTGGTTTTTGGGGACTTGTTAATTAAGACACACAATTGCTGTCATCTACATACATCGTCACACTACAATATCTTTGTCACAAAAAGAGCAGTGAATGTTCTCCGACAAGCCTTGTGGTACACGCAAACATATGTCATACCTAGCTAGATAATAAATGAGTATTCAGAAACTTCCCTCGTCCCTGCAGTCCAGCATCTAGCACAAATTTGAGACATTTTAGTCGCTCTCACAGAAGTACTCCTGGTCCATTAAGCACAAAGCATACTAATTTACAACAAGGACATTATCTTCAGACTTCCAAAGGCATTTAGGTGTTTGGATGCTATTCAGGTGCAATTTCAATTCCACCTGCCAGTCCCCCCACAGCCCCCCCTCCCGCACAATTGTTGTTGCTCAACAGAACGCACTCGAGCGGAAACGTGCATTATTAAAATACACGAGAATCAATCAAGTGCCCTCTAAAAGTCGCACAGCACCAAAAAGGTTGCGCTCCGAGCCAGATTCCCGCCTTTTCTCCCCGCTCAGAGGTGCTCTTCTGGCATTTGCGATTATACAGGAAAATAGAAGGCGACTTAGGCTTAGAAGAACAGAACAGATGCCCTCAGGAGATACTGAGGAATCGGAGAACACATGAAAGGTTGCTTGGTTTGGTTAGGTTGGTAAGAAGCAGCGCTGGGACTCGGGGGATAGTCTTTGAACCTAGAGACAGTGCTTTAGAGAGCCTGTCCTGACACAGACGCAACCAGAACATCTTGCCTATAGGTGACAGGGTGTCTGTGCCAATGTGGAGCTCAGTGACACAGTTGTAGCAGACACCCATGTGTTGATCAAAAAACAACTGGCAACATCTTTATCCCCTCGAGATGCCAGTTTTTGTGACTGAGGCATAGACAAACAGTGAAAAAGAATTTATCGTATTGGTTTTTTACATTTATTTGATAGATGCAAGCTTGGTAAAAATCGAAGAGCGGGGAGAAGAAGAGGAGACAAGAAAGAAGACAACAGAGGAGAGGGCAGGAGAAGATAAGAGAGAGATGACAGGATCGAAGAGGAGAGAAGCTTGCCCCACAGTAACCAATTTGCAGCATTGCCCTGCCTTAAATTTCCCCTGAGCAACCAACCTCAAACCAACTCTCACCGCTTTCTATTTCTGATGCCCTTTGACAAATAACACACATTTACAAATCACTCTGTTTTACTTCTCTTTACAACACTTGTTGCAGACGGTTGCTCAGCACCCGGAGTGATCTGTCAGGTTGAGACTGAACACAGACTGCACCGGCAGTCACGACTGAACGCCAGGAGAAATCAGGTCTGTCTCCCACCAGCTACGCTCCGTCGCCGAGGAAAGCTTTGGAGTGACAGCCCTCAGCTGTTGTCAGCTTTAAACAGCATCCAGCTGACAGTCTGTGCAAGACAACAATACAAAACAATACCTGGTCTCTCTCTCTCTCTCTCTCTGCAAAAAAATGTCCCTTTTTTCTCTGGATAGCAGTTTATTGATGGCATATTAAATACTTAATATCAAGGTAGTATTGCAGAGATTACAAATGACAGCTTGGGGGAGGAGAGCATATTAATGTACAAACAAAGGAACTTATTTGCATTAAGGGAAATATTTCAAAACGATCAATAATGGCGTAAATATTAACGAAACAAGCAATATAGTGATCAGATTTATTCTCAATTGTACTTTTCAAAGCGCTCGGCATAATCTGCGCTGCGTAAAGTGATGAACTGCAAAAATCTTATATTATAGGAAAGATATACAACTGTACTCCGTATATATTAGATGTTTTATCAGAAAACGCATAACTGTAATCAAATGATGGTTTATAGAGAGAGTTCAGTCGTTTCGTATCGTTGTGGTCCTGGTTTGGTCCCCCTACAGAGACTGACTGTCCTCACTGAGGTACTGCGCCCGTTAAGGGGTCTGTATCCAACCTGTCCTGCGTTAAAACACCCTACGACACATTATAGACCAAAAACGACTCAAATAACCCAAAACGAGGGACATTATAATCGCTTGCTCTCACCTTTCACAGAAGTCAAGCGCGTCGCCGACTCAAAAGTCCACAGGAATGCCGCCGCGTCGCCTCAGACGCGCCGCCGCTTTGCCTTCAGCGGGTAACAAACAAAACCAACGCCGGGGTAAATCACTCAAAACGCATCCGAAAACGTTTCTCAACGCGTTGTGCCCTTTATTTCGTTAAGAGCGTGTCAGAGAAAACGACGTTTGTTCTCCCTCAGCCCGCGTCTCTTGCGGCGCTCGCGCAGAGAAGAGCTCGAAACCGCGCGCGCTTCGCCGGTGGCGAGGATGAACTGAACAAAAGCGCGTGCGGCGCGAGCCCCCCCTCCCCGCGCGCGCCTCACCTCACCGTACGAACGGAGCAGATGCTCGGGGAGAAAGCGGTGCGGCGGGGCGCACGGCCAATGCCCCGTGGACCCGGTGGGGGTGGGAAAGATTTTGCACGATGTTTCATCGGTTTCGTTCTTTGTTTGATGTGCGGGGTCGATGTTTGCGGGGTCTTGGGGGTCCACAGGACGCCACTGAGTGAAACGTGCGCGTCTGAAGTGCGTTCGCGTTAAATTAACGCGTATGTTGCGCGTTTGTAGGGAAACTGTCTTTCAAAAGTAAAAAATCCTGAGAAATACTGATTAAAATAATGATTATTTTGTGCGTTTTAAACAAATGTATAATGTCCTTGTTAAACATTCTTGTCAAAACATTGCAACATGTTTAATATATCCGTCACATTAAATGTTGGAAAAAAATGGTAAATAACTCAGTGCGTTACAAACATGGCCAAATTATAGTGACAAAAAAAAATCAATGTTATCTAATTAATAGTTTTTAAAACGTGTAGCTTTAAAATGCAATTTCTGCTCGTAATATCTATTGTTATATGACTTTTATGATTTGTTAACGTTATTTCCAGCCCCTTTTATGTGCATCTTGGCCCGATCTCTCGTTTTCATTGTCCAACATTTGACAAACGTCCACCCAGACAGCTTTTGTCTTTGTACGCCAACCCGAGTCCTGTGTTTGCGGATGAATAAATCATTTTGGCGTCGAGAGGAGCCTTTAGAAATTGCTGGAAAAAAATCTGACCTGCCTTCTGCTTTATGACAGAATAATGACGTCCCTCGAGAGGGGGCAAATCTGTTCGGAGGGGCGACACGTACGTCACCCACCCTGCACGTCTCACACTTGCCCCGTTCATCACATTTATCACTGTCATTAAATTACACATGTTACTG
This sequence comes from Ambastaia sidthimunki, assembly GCA_036877625.1. Lineage (NCBI taxonomy): Eukaryota > Metazoa > Chordata > Actinopteri > Cypriniformes > Botiidae > Ambastaia > Ambastaia sidthimunki. The sequence goes on along the minus strand of JAZGTK010011115.1, from coordinate 4,854 downwards.
TGTAAACAAATCACTACAAACCACAATGCTGCTTCTAGGAGACCCTTGATGTGATGATACATCCCATAATAAGCAAAACACCTTAAGGTCTGGGGTACCTGTCTGTTTCTGCTATGAGAGATTGTGGCAAAACGTTTCTTTAATGCTTTCTACAGCTCTCAAATGTTACTTAGGGTTCCTAATCATTAGTGTACAACATTAGGGACACAATAACTATTAGTCTTATTAAAAAGCCATTATTTTTCATACAGTTTGTTGGAGAAAATGACAATAAGCTAAAAATAACCAAGCCAGCATGGAGCTTTGAAAAAGAAAATAATGGAGATTTGAAACAGTGCACTTATTGGTTTCATAATAGCTGTTTATGGGTTTACAGCAAACCAAAAAATAACAATGCTTTTCTGACTAACAGCTGTGGGAAAAACTCATATACATAACAGCCTCCAAAATATACACGTCTATTGTTACAGACTCCCTTAAAATGCGGTTGTCAAGGGACATTGGCCAGGGCGTCACACATACTGCCACACAAATCCATTATTTAAACAGCTGACAATGGACAAAGGGCTTCTCGTGGTGTCTCTCATAAACTACAATACAATACAGACAAACCTCACTGTGTCGGCACTATGTCGATTGTATTTTTTTAATCCACACGCTTCACAGTTTATTCACTGCTGTGTGCCTGATCTCAGTGACCCAGAACAAGAATAGAATAAATTTCAGTAGAAAACAGCACTTTTCATTTGAAAACAAGCACAGATTAGCTACTACTTATCACTGCCCTTACAGTATGTGAGTATATGTACACATTTTTATCAAAAGCGACTTGTAGTGCATTTAACACAAACATTTAACACATCCATTTTATCAGTATGTGCGTTCTGAGGGAATCGAACCCATGATCTTGTTGTTGCTAGCATAATGCTCTACCAACTAAGATATCGGAGCATCTTAGAAGCACATCCTCAGCATAACCTATTATCAACCAAACCGGAGAAAGCCAATATTAAAATACAAATATTTATAATAACTTTAAGAAAATAGTTGTAAATATAGAGCTTAAGAAACAACTACCAAAAACCAATGTTGATTCAGATTGATTAAAAAAACCTTTTTGAAACTGTTTAGGAAATGCAGCTTGAGAAATGCTTGTTTACAGAGTTCATAGGGACTCTCAACATTACACATTGCTGACTGATTGCAAATCCATACATTTCTTCTCTAATCCATTTATCTACTGTCAACACTGCTGAAAACCCCGTTACTCCACAACCACTAACACAGTGGAAGACTAAGGGCTGAGTTGACTGGCATGGGTCCAGCCCTACCGCACGGCTCTTTGACCCAGAAACCACTGACATAAGCACTTAACTGCGGTCTCCCATCTTATCTTGGTCACTTGCCAAAGGCTTGAGGCCTGGGGGGTGAAGACAATGGCTGGTAATGATGCTGGGTTGGCTGTCTGGTTAAAGACCTTTACGGGAGCCACAGAGAAGCCGTGGAGCGTGGAGAAAAGAGGGGTGTCAGCACGTGAACCTAATGAGAACGAAATGAAACCGACGGGACGGGGGGCCCAGCTGATCCATAATTGATGAGGGAGGAATACGGGACTCGTCGGGTGTAAACGATAAACACTGCGGCAGCGAGAAATCACGGCTTGCATTTCATGCAATTTGGCGCAAGAGATGTGCCGATTGTATTTTTAACTGCATATCTATATAGACGATTTATACTTGCGTTCTGTTGTGTTGTGATTGAGAATTCTAAAGCAGAACTTGCCTTTATTAAAAATCCTTCTCAACGCATTAACAGAACATTCTAAATGAAAATATGCCCATTGTGAAGGGACAAAATCTCGCAAGACGTACAACTTATTACCATTCAGGCTAATTGGCAATTACACAGAATCCAAAGCAGGTAAGTACGTCTGATAATGTGGTAATCATGCAAATCTAAAGCCATTAGGGTTTTTATCAGCCCATGGACAAAGAACCTCAACATGACACAGGGTTATAAACAGATACAGAGTGATAGAACAGTTACTTTAAAACAGAACATTTCACTCAGAAATTATAAAGTACTTTTGCTTCTAATAAAATAGATGTTTGCTGAACGTTCAGGCTGTTATCCGTGTATCGGTCACATGACCCACGTGGACCAATAGCGTTTGTATGGTTGTACTTTGTCCTTTTGTATTAGAAAAACAAACAAAGGAAGGTGAGAAAATGGGTTCTATTGGGTTCTTTTCAAAAATTATTTATAGAAAATAATACGAAAGTTATTATAATTATTCTTACTAAAAAGAAAGTCTGTGCCCAATATGTCTAGACAAAGCCAGACAACAATCGCAGGTTTGAACTGACACATTAAAATAATACACAAATAGATTCATGTGATGTTTAATTTTAGTCTACCTACCCAAACCCTCTGTCTCATCACATTACATTGATCACATCCACAGCATAATCACAGAGAAAATGTTCATATTAAAAAAATGTAATAAAGCAAAACAGCATCGCAATGGAAACCTTCTCATGTCATCTTTATTGTCACCGTGTCAGACGATCTATAATTATTTTGTCAGTGTATAAACCACACAAGCGCACAATGATCACAAAGGAAATATTCCTGGTTTCAAAACAAGCCCCTGAAATATATTTAACCAGTATCGCTACACACGACTGTGAGTGACAGTAACCTCCAGCGCAAACACGAAAAATAAACAAACAGCAAAAACAAAGCGTCGCATGATGTGCTTTTTGTGTTAACCTTGCCAAGGCCTTTCCATTTATCAAACCTGATGTTTTATAAGTGTGTATTGCTGTTGTTTATATCTGCAGTGTATAGGAAGACTGGCTTTCTGGAAGGTGCCGTTCTGGGAGAAAAACTACATGCTACTTGTAACTGCTTTCAGTGGGCGGGGCAAATATTAAACCATACCAGACATGCAACAACCAATAGCGTTGCCTGTAGAAAATTAAAGGTGCAATTCGTAACTTTTTTGTTAACAATGAACAAAAATTTTATTTTGAGCAAGTACATAACAAATGTGTGTTTAAAAACGATGTCTTTACCCTGATTCACAACAGTAAGCTCATAATTATGACCTTATAATTTGTCCCTTGCAGAAGATGGAAAGCTACCCAATTTTAGGCTTTAAGAACGTTTACCTAATATTTCCATTAAGTAACAAAAACGTTTTTTTTATTTTAGGAACGTTAAAAAGTAAAGTTTTTTTTTACATTGTATTAACAGTATTGCTTTGAAATAAGAATGTTATTCAAAAAATGTTTTATTCTGTAATGTTTTTAAAACATTCCACTAACAACTTAAGAATAACGTTTTTGATATAAAATACAAAACATTTACAAAGTTGTACTAACATTACCGCAAGAATGCTTTATTAACTGTGAAAAACTATTAGAGAACGTTAGCCAACATTCAGAGAACATTCCCTGTTAGCTGGGTAAGCTGTGTGGGTGGATGACAGTTTAAGAAATCATAATTGGCAGATTTTGCCCAACAGGCTCTATAAACCCGATTCTCTACCTCCAGGCTGAAACAATGTCAGGATCAAAGACTGTCCTTGGGCTGAGTTGTATTACACACAGAGGGCAAAGCTTAATTCTACCGCCTGCACGCACACACACACACAATCAAATCAAATCAAAGAAATACAAAAATATGCCTAAAGCTGTTTACAAATTCATACCCATGATAAAAAACTATTTTGCTCCATTATAGTCTTTAGCTTGAGGGGTAAAATAATCAAGAATGTATTATATACTGCAGGAGGCACTTTATGGTAAGTTAACAACATGTTCTGTGTCACACCGCTCAGAGATGTCTGTTTTTCCCATAAGAAGCACTTTCATTTAAAAAGGAACATTAAATATCGTCTCTTGTTATGTCTCTTTGATGGAGCTGTAACCAGCTGTCCTATTACTTCTTGCTGAGGGGGAAAATTGGTTATCTATAAAAAGACAGAAGAAATTTCAACTACAATTATCCTTCGCCGAGTCGTACTTGTGAATGAAATGTTCCGGGTTCGATAAAAAAAGTTAAGGTTTACGCTACAGATGCTTACCATGGAAAGCTACAGGAGTGGGATTTACAAACTTCTGTTTAGAAAGTACAGCGACAAACAAGTGTATCACTGTTCTTCTGATTGTTTTGGATGGGCGACACGACGACTGTCGGACATTTCTCAAAAGCTGAAGCAAAAAAAACGTAAAAAACACTCATTTACACCAATTCACCCACGTATGTGAGAGTGGAAGGTCTGTGTTAATGGGAAACACTGTGTGGTTCTGTGTGGATGATGGTGGAATGGACTTGGTAAGCAGTTTTTTGTTAGGGTGCTAGTGTCTATTAAGCCAGTGAGACTAAAACTGAAAGCTGAGGGACAGACACAATATTTCATGAAGAGACACTTATATTTGACCAGAGTCACACAAAACACACAAGTGATCCATTCTGAAGAGCATCTCCTGGAATTAACATTTAACGAGCTAATTAAAGTGTTCCTAATTAACATTACAATTACAATATACAATTATAACTTTAAAATGCGTAATTGGTTTGCTAAGGGAAATTAGTACGTTAGATTTTGAGGGATAGGGCATTAAGCAGAAGAAACGTGGATGTGAATGAGTCTTCAAACCCATTGATATGTGGTGTGCTGTTACTTTTTATAACACTTATGATTCTCGCCTAGCTGATAATACAACAAACAAATCCTATAGGATCCTATAGAAATCCTATAGACTTGCAGGGAACGACCCACAAGCAATACAAATACACCTAAACATCATAGAAACCTGGAGATGGGTTCACCTAAAGACCCTCCCC
>JAZGTK010011114.1:0-15869 GCA_036877625.1 Ambastaia sidthimunki | reverse complement strand
CAGATGTTTGTCCAGTTCTCCTTTACAATAATTGTATGGGAACATAGCACTGTCAACTCACATCTCAACCCCTCACAACACCCTATTAATATAGCAAAGAACCTCCCACAGGCATGAACAACTCAAATTTTCTTAAGAAAAATTAAAAGTATAGTTTTAAGACTTTTTTTAAGTGCAAAAAAATTGAGAAATAACCACATGAAAAAGCTAAATAACTAAAGAAAGAAGACACTAAGAAGATGCTGAATGCTAAATAACTAAAGAAAGAAAATGCTATAAGAAGATGCTGAATGCTAAATAACTAAAGAATGCATTATCTAATTCAATAGAAGGCATTTCCATTGTATATTCATAATTACCATCCTAAAAATCAAATTGGGCCATAAGAGTTAAAAAGGGTCATTGAATAATGCACACCAAGTCATAATTAAGCAAAATTATTTCCAGATTTCACAGAGCTCTTACTGATTGTCAGTGGCAGAAATTTTGGAAATTACTCTCAGGCACTGACACAGCTCAAACTCCTTCAGAAGAGACCCACTTAAAATGGGCCCCCAGGAGCTAAAGAATGACACAGATGTATAGCCACCACTCACTATACCCATTCTGTACAAATAAGGTCCTCTAAGTGATACCCTCTCTGATCCGAAGTTTCAGGGTGTGAAAGGATTGAAAGTGTCTAGCAACAGGTTACTGAGAAAAAATGAGTAGCATTAGGCTGGTCATGTGATCTTAACATGGCAGCAGCTATGAGTGGGACCTGTGTCATGTAAAATAAAGCTTTATAGTCTTATTTGAGTATATATCATTTTAAACATTTAACATCTTACAAAAAACAAAATGTCCAGAGGTGTTTCTATGTAGGCCATAGGCATTACAATACTTTTATGATTTCTCCTATTTTATTCTTCAGAAAGTAAACAACAGTCCATCTCCTCTCCCTGGTACTCTCTCTGAAACACCTTTAAGTTGCAAGAAGAAAATAAAATGCTGGTTCTCTTTGTGTTTAGAAGTTTTACTTGAGTGGTGCGATCTCTGAAATTTTCAGCTTATGTAACGTTTATATATTTATTTTTTTTTAATTTCGATTTTTTTTTTTAAATTTAGGTAATATTATTTCTAGACCTTTAAATTAAATAGAGCTGAACTCCAAAAACAAATTTCATAAAAAAAAAATATACTGAGCTACCAGAAAGAGAGGCACACATAAAAGACAGATAGCGGTTCACTTCCTCCGCACAAACCCTGACACATTTACATTCACAATTATTAATAAATGGTGACAGATGGATTTCAACACCAAAGGAAACACGGAACAGGAGATATCACAACATCCCTGATTCTTTAATCAGAATGGTCAGGGCTGCTAAAAACAACAGAGGATATGGATTATCCCTTAGTAAAGCACATCCTGGGCAAGACAGATAAAGGGTCCTGGGTTGGCTGGTAACACAGTCCAGTGATTCTCTGCTGTTAAATACTGTTTACCAGTGCATGGAGTTTAATATTTTTTATTTTCTGCTGCCTTTTGTCTGCCATCATAGTAGTGATGATTTTTATGAATTTCTTATGACAAAATAGATACTTCCAGAGAATCATAAATGTTAATGTGAAAGAATGAACTGTCAAAAATAACTAAATCGTTTAAACCAACAACATGTATGCCTAATACTATACCTACCGGGTTGCTGAAAGAGATGATTTCTGAAATTATTGATCCTCTACATAGCATTAATAATTTATCACTGGTGTTGGGATATGTTCCAAAAACTTACAGGCTGGCTGTTATCAGACCTCCTATTAAAAAACTTGATCCAAGGGAACTGGAAAATTATAGACCCATCTCAAATTTACCAATTATTTCAAAATACTTTGAAATAATACTTTGAAATTTGGTGTGTTTGAAATTTGGTGTGTTTGAAATAAAAGTTTGAAAAGGTGGTGTTCTCACGATTATGTTCTGTGGTTGCATCTCTCTTCTAGTGCTACTTGACCTTAGCGCAGCCTGGAACTGCACTGGCATGGTATAAATCATATTTATCTGACAGACATGGCATACAGTGTGCCACTGGGCTCAGTGCTTGGGCCTCTGCCTTTCACCCTGTATATTCTACCTCTGGGAGCAATTATTAAGAGACATGGCCTTAGCTTTCTGCTATGCTGACAATACTGTATATTTCTTAACACCCAACAAGACTCAAATTCACCAAACTAACAGAATGTATAGTCAAAGTTTTGACTAAACAACTTTCTGCTACTAAATTCAGACAAAACAGAAGTTTTAATTATTGGACCATCTTAATTTAATTATTGAAAATCTTCCATGCGAAACAACTTAGAATACTGTCTTCCTCTTGATGAATGCTCTACAAAGCCTGCTCCATCAGCTAAGAATATGGGTGGTTTTTATGGCAATTTGTCATTGGAGTACCACATTTCCAATATTTGTTAAACTTGCATTTTTTATTTATCAAAACTATATATCAAACAAATATATCAAAACTCCAGCTGGTTCAAAATCTGCAGCCATAGTTTTTACGAGAACAAACATCTACTGACCATATTAGCCCAGTTCTGTCAACACTTCACTGGATGCCTATAACGCATTGTATAAACTTTAAATTTCTGCTGATTGCCTACAAGGCCCTGAATGATTTAGCTTTTTCTAAGCGCTATCTTCATGTAAGTTCATATGAATCTTCATATGAACGGTATCTTCATATGAATGGCATAGCTTTCCTCACACAGTAAGTCGCTTTGGATAAAAGCGTCTGCTAAATGCCAAAATAGAAATGTAAATATGATACCTATCATCTATCATGTTAATTGACTAAATGTTGCATAGTCTCAGAAATGTATACTGTTTTAGTCTGCAGTCTAAATACATAGACCACTAAGATACACTGAGGTACAAACTTTCACATGCAATAACAAGGATTCCCTTTCAGGAGCTGCGTCGAAGCGCTATGGGAACGCCTCCAGCATTTATGCACTCTGAATCATGTGTCGAATCATCCAATCGCGGAGCAATACGTCACAAGCGGGGTGACATCATGACCAGGAAGCTATAAAAGCACATGCTTTAGCGCATGGATGAGCATTTTCTCCGTGGCCAGTCTGCACCTACACGCAGGAGCCTTCCTTTCGTGTGCAGGTCCTGGGAAAGGCCATACTCGGCCCGTATCTTTAGCCCAGCCACCAGTTTGTATACTAATAGCCATACTCATTTAGCCCCACAACATAAGTCGATGCCCCGGGTGGGGCATTGGTGAAGGCGAGGGCTTCACGTCTGAGGAGCTTAGGCGGACCGCTGACCTCTCTTTGTGTGCCACCAAGGAGAGCGTTCATTCAATTGGGCGATCTATGGTAGCCCTTGTGGCCGTGGAGAGGCACCTTTGGTTGACCCTATCTGACATTAAAGGGAAAGATAGGGTCTTCCTATTGGAAGCCCCACTTGAGCCTTCTGGCCTGTTTGGCAACGCTGTTGAGACGGTTGTCAGCAGGTTCCTGGAGGCTCGCAAGCAAGCGAGGCGTTTCAGCAGTTCCTCCCTCGCCGCTCTCTGTCCTCTGAAGCCCGGGAGGTCAAGACAGGATCTGAGGACCGTCTTGATCTCCAAGAGGGCTTCAAAAAAGCCGTCCTGACTATATAAGACCTCGGTCAGGACGGGGTGCACCCTACTTTAGTAGGTTCCACTCAGGCTCTAGTCATGGAACAAGAAGTTCCACTCGATAGCCTCTCTTAAGGAGGCTATCGAGTTAGTTCCTCCTCAACTCAGGGCATTACAGTCAGGGCATTACAGCCGCTACTTCATAGTTCCCAAGAAAGATGGGGGGATGCTTCCTATCCTAGATATGTGTTTTTGAACCGCTCAGTTATGAGACTGAAGTTCAAGATGCTCACTGTAGCACAGGTTGTGAGTCAAATCAGGTCCGAGGACTGGTTTGTCACGATAGATCTAAAAGATGTGTATTTCCACATTCCCATCTTTCAGGTTTGCTTTCAGGGGCAAAGCATACCAGTATCGGGTGCTTCCCTTCGGCCTAGCACTTTCACCCTGTACCTTTACAAAGATTGTGGATGCAGCTCTGGCTCCTCTGTGATACCAGGGCATCCGTATATTAAATTATATAGACGATTGGTTGATACTAGCTCCTTCAATGCAGATTGCAGTTCAGCACCGAGATGTAAAACAATTGGGGTTCAGACTGAACACCATGAAAAGTGTGCTTCTTTCAGCACAGAAAACAACTTCTGGGTGTGATTTTGGATTTGGGATTCGATAATGATGCAGGCACGATTGGCCCCTGCTCGAGTAGATTCGATCCTAAGTACAGTCAGGAGAGTCAAAGAAGGCCAGTCAGTCACTGTAAAGCAGTTTCAGCGACTGCTGGGTCTCATGGCAGCCGCTTCCAATGTTATTCCATTTGGTCTGCTGCACATGAGGCCCCTACAGTGGTGGCTCAAAACCAAGGGGTTCTCCCCGAGGGGGAACCCTTCCCATCATATCAAGGTCTCGAGGCGCTGCCTTAGACATGTGGAGGAAACCTTGGTTCCTTACTCAGGGCCCGGTATTGGGAGCTTGCTGTCGCCGTGTCACACTTGCAATCAATGCATTCCTTACTGGTTGGGCCCAAGGTCTATGGAGAGGTCATCAACTACTTTGGCATATCAACTGTCTAGAGATGATGGCAGTATTCCATGCTCTCAGACACTTTCTCTCGGACCTGAGAGATCACCACGTGCTGGTCCGCACTGACAGCACTGCGGTGGTCGCCTATATCAACCACCAAGGAGGTCGGCGGTCGCGCCCCCTTTACAAATTGGCACACCAGATCCTTGTGTCCTCTCTCTAAGAGCAGTTTATATCCCTGGATATCTCAGTGTGGGAGCAGACATCCTGTCGAGACAGGGGCCGAGGCCCGGGGAATGGATGCTTCACCCCGAAGTGGTAAAACAGATCTGTAGAGTGTTTTGACAAGTCCAAGTGGACCTCTTCGCCTCTCTCGAGACAGCGCAATGTCCCCTCTGGTTCTCTCTAGTTCATCCAGCTCTTCTGGGGCTGGATGCCATGGCACACACGTGGCCGATGCTGCGTCTGTACACCTTTCCCCACAGTTGCTCTGCTCCCGGGAGTTCCTAAAAAAAAAAAAAAAGCCAGGACAAGGTATCTGTGCTCCTAGTGGCCCCACGCTGGCCTAGACGGTTCTCCGTGGGAGATTCTCATCAGGAGAGACCTCCTTTCTCAGGTGGCAGAACTGTGGCAGAACCCGCCCAGAACTGTGGAAGCTGTGGGTATGGCCCCTGAGGGGGCGCAACTCCTAGCATCCGGTCTCTCAACCGAGGTTGTTAAGACCATTCTGCAATCCAGAGCTCCCTCTACGAGGAAACTTTTCACTTCATGGTGCAGAGAGCGCTGCCTGGACCTAGTTGACTGCACCATTAATGCAGTCCTGGACTTTCTGCAGGCCTGGCTCTCTGCAGGGTTGGCCTACTCCACCTTGAAGGTTTACGCGATGGCTATATCCGCTTACCACGCTTCATTAGGTGGCTATCCTGTAGGTAGACACCCTTGGGTTACTCGTTTCCTATATGGTGCACTGAGGCTAAGGCACCAGGTACGATCTTGTGTCCCTCCTTGGGACTTGGCTGTAGTACTAGAGGCTCTTTGTGCTCCTCCCTTCGAGGAAATTTGAGGAAGTTTCTAAACATCTATTATTGATCAAGACTGTGTTTCTGTTGGCCATCACTTCTCTGAGGAGAGTGGGTGACCTCTGAGTGGGTGATCCAGTTTACCCCCACCTAAGGGGACCAAGGATCACTCTACTCGGGGTATGGCGGCCTCTAAGGCCTTTTATGCAGGTGTCCCAATTCAGGACATCTGCAACGCTGCGGGATGGTCCATTCCTCAACTTTTTGTAAGGCACTATGGCCTTGATATACGAGCCACTCCTGGCTCTTCTATTCTCATGGCCTAATCTGTGCAATTCCACACAGGGGGCAGGGAAACCTTCAGTATGGATAGTGGGCATCTCATTCCCACAGCGTTTCGACGCAGCTTGAGTTCCTGAAAGGGACCGTCTCAGGTTACATATGTAGCCCAGGTTCCCTGAAGGGAACGAGACGCTGCATCTCTTGCCATACTTCCGGTACCCTTGCCCGTGCTTGCTTCATTCTTTTTAAAGCTGGGGGCATGCGTTAAAGCATGTGCTTTTATAGCTTTCTGGTCGTGACGTCACCCCACCTGTAAAGTATCACCCAGCGATTGGATGATTCTGGAGGCGTTCCCATAGCGTTTTGAAACAGCTTCTAATTCCCTTCAGGGAACCTGGGTTACATACGTAACCTGAGACGTTTCTAATGCATGTCCATTTATTCAAATTGTCAACTCTTTAGTCATAACCCAACTACAATAGTATCTCTAATAAGTTTTATTAATTTATTAATAAAAAAACGACTGTCCTTCCTAACACATGACCAGAGCAGTTCAGAGCGGGTCTGAAGTAATAGGCAAGAATGTAAGTGTCATCCTCTCATAGGCTCAAGGCTCTGCTACTAATAGACCAGTGGGTACGGATAGTATTCAGACCCTCTTAAATTTTTCACTCTGTTATATTGCAGCCATTTGCTAAAATCATTTAAGTTCATTTTTTTTCCTCATGAATGTACACACAGCACCCCATATTGACAGAAAAACACAGAATTGTTGACATTTTTGCAGATTTATTAAAAAAGAAAAACTAAACTAAATCACATGGACCAAAGTATTCAGACGCTTTGCTCAGTATTTAGTAGAAGCACCCTTTTGATCTAATACATCTTGGGAAAGATGCAACAAGTTTTTCACACCTGGATTTGGGGATCCTTTGCCATTCCTTCTTGCAGATCCTCTCCAGTTCTGTCAGGTTGGATGGTAAACGTTGGTGGACAGCCATTTTCAGGTCTCTCCATGAGACCAGAGGGCTCTGGCTGGGCCATTCAAGAACAGTCCCGGAGTTGTTGTGAAGCCACTCCTTCGTTATTTTACCTGTCTCTGAGCTCTTCAGGCAGTTCCTTTGACCTCATGATTCCCATTTGCTCTGACATGCACTGTGAGCTGTAAGGTCTTATATAGACAGGTGTGTGGCTTTCCTAATCAAGTCCAATCAGTATAATCAAACACAGCTGGACTCAAATGAAGGTGTAGAACCATCTTAAGGATGATCAGAAGAAATGGACAGCACCTGAGTTAAATATATGAGTGTCACAGCAAAGGGTCTGAATACTTAGGACCATGTGATATTTCAGTTTTTCTTTTTTAATAAATCTGCAAAAATTGTAACAATTCTGTGTTTTTCTGTCAATATGGGGTGCTGTGCCTATATTAATGAAGAAAAAAATGAACTAAAATGATTTTAACAAATGGCTGCAATATAACAAAGAGTGAAAACTTTAAGGGGGTCTGAATACTTTCCGTACCCACTGTACATACAGTATGAGTCAAAATGTCCAGGTGTTTATATTGAGGATTATCATTTAGCAAAGTTTATCTCTTAAGGAAAATCACCATGTTAGCAGCAGACACAAAGAGGGACCTGAGATTTGACCATAATCCAAACACTATTTAAAGTGACAATTATGATCTGGTTTACTAAGTAAAGTGACAATTATTATCTGGTTTACTAAGTAATAATATCTTGCAAAATCATGCAACAAAAAAAATGTACAGCATTCAGGAACACAGGATAAAAGGAAGAACAGGTTGCTACCTCCCCTGTCCCTGATGGCCAGATTATTGCCCTTCTTCAGCACAATGTCCAGTTGATACATTCCTGGCTGTGATGGGGGAGGAAGTTCTTCATCACTGGGCTCCACAATGGAAATGCCCTACAGGGGGAGAGGAGAACAGTGAGGTAGTCATACATCACTACAAATTACTCTTGGATATTAGCACATATTTTAGACAATATATAGCTATTTTATGATGACAGCATTTTATAGACTTAAAACAACTAGTCTTGGTACATCAGCATTTCCATTACCACCACATTGGACTGGAATAGCTCTGCTTTAGGGCTTTATCTGTTAACTATAACCTACAGCAGCATAAGAATAAAGAACATTTTTGTATCATTGCTGTGAGGAACTTTCTCCTTAAAGTTCTCTATTCTCCTTACATAATCACAAACCCATGTCTTGCAACATTGAGATGTTCAGAACACCAAGTTTTTACTGTAATTCATTTAAGATTTACCATTCCACCATTTAAAAGTTACAGTACATTACCTCTGGAAGGGACAGCAGACCTTTACTAAGTCATATCAGAACACAACATTAAAATCTGATTATACTGAAGAAGAGAAATTAATGGTGACAGAGATGACTGTATATAGGGCCCTTTGGTTTACATTCTTTTTACTTTAGTGCTTTACTAATTACAAGCAGAGCTTGTTTTTTCTCTGGCAGACACTGTTACCCAAAAGCTGTTTTATTTACTGTATAAAACTTTATATTGAAGCTTGCTTTAAGTTTGGAGCTCCGTCAAGTTGACTCTAAATACTCTATTCCTATCTACATTAATATAACTATTTTATTTATTCTATGTAAATATTCTTGGTTTTTATCTCGGGTAAATATATCCCAGTCAGTATTTTACATTAAAATAATTCAAATCACATTGACATAACAAGTTTTTCTGACTACTTGACCATCCGCTACTAGCTTGGTAGCAACACCGGCCTGTTCCCAACTATCACTCTTTTGTTTATCCAGCATAGAAAACCATTGTTTATTTTTCTAATAGCGAACACATCGGATCTGTGTCTGCCTTTGAGTCCAGGTGAAAACTCCTTTGAACTGCACATGGTACAGCTGGAGCTGGAGGCAATAGAGACTCAATGGGGTTTTTGTAAAGGCCCTATTGTTTTAATAAGAGGCGAAAACCCTATTGTATCAGTTTTCTTAATATTAGGGGTCAAGCCCCTAAGCATCGAAGTTAGTGTTCTTCTTTATCTCACACAGATTGAGGACAATCTGAAATGTAACCATATTAAATTTGGAGTCTCCACTGCAAAGCCTCTAGTGCCACCAATAGTTAAAAGTTTCACTCATGTTTATGCTTATAACTTTTGACTTAGTCCAAATTCCTAAAAACAAAATTATATTTTTAGGGGGCCGCGGCCCACAGGTTGAAAACCACTGCCCTATAACATCACTCCCCCTCATAAATTGTTTTCACCATTTTGAATTTTGCAACCTACTTTTTCAGTTTGGCCGATTTGCACAAACTTCGGTATGTAGCATCCAAACACACCCTTTCAGAAAACATTTTCAAAAACAAAAAACATTTTCAAAAGCTTTTTGATAAACCCAGTTCTTGAACACAATTTGTACAATGGCACAATGCCAAAAAGCATCTGAGGCTGTAACTCTGCAATGCTTTGGTATATAAAAATAAAGCTGCATGTGTCATTTTGACCACATCCTGACTTTCTTATAAAAATTTGGTGACATCACCACCTACTGGTGAAACATTATACACCATTTAATAAACCATTATAAACCGTCTTCATCACTGATGTCCACAAATATTTCACTTTGTACCCATGGTATGCTTGATCCCGATCATTGCTGCTCACAGCTATATTTATAACCTATTGTTCTTAGTTTTCTTTGTCTTCTCTCGCTGTTGCATCTAAGGCAGTCCATAGAACCATATGGTCAAATGGAAAATTTTCTGCCATTTTGGAGAAATCCATGACAAAAAGTTATGTAATTTGTATTGATAGCCTTTCCTGTATCGGATGAATTGTCCTAATGTGGGACACTGTCTAATGTGGGACACTTAAGCTTCAGTGGGTGTGGCTCTCCCCCAAACCAATTAATGCCAGTGAAATTATAAACGAATCAAAGCTGTACTGCCATGTGATCAAAGTCACATGACCTAATATCATTTGGATTTACCATGTTGGCTTAACATTGTAATAAACTACAGGTCCATAATACAAAAAATGTCCCACATTAGGGCAATCCACCCTACCACATCTACAAATTTTTAAGTGAGCATGCAAAAACAGATATGAGGCTGTATCTTGGAAACGCTTTAGTGTATTAACACAAGACTTAGTACATGTCATTACAGGCTTGATCTGAGGTACCATGCACAACTTTGTTTTTTACTGGTACAGAAATACGATTTTTCGCTTAAAACTTGCTTAAACTTTGGTCTAAAATCATGGGGGTAGTCTTTTTAGATTCCTTTAGGCATGCTGTGTCAAGTTATATGTTTCAATGTTCCATTTTTGCAGTACTCATGGAACCCAATAACAAATTGTTAAGAAACATCTCAGGTCACAGATGTAACCATGGTTCCCTCAAAAGGGAACAAGACATTGTGTCCACTAGAGAACACAATGGAAAATAACTTCAGCATGACCGGCATCTGAAGTGCAAATCTGAAAATGACACGGAACTGCAGAGGTGCACAGTATAAAATGGCACCTGTAGAATGTAGAAGATGTGCACAGCAATACTTGAAGCATGGCAAAGGGTCTTATTCCCAGGAGTACTAAGCAGTCTCACAAAGAGACTGCCACATAGTACTGCTGCCTAGCTAAACTCTAAGAATGGAGGCTTCAGCATGATGACATTCTAAAATGAGAGGGGGCCTGACTACATTCCACATTTAGGAAAGCTTCCAAGGAGGCTCACAGACAGCCTAACAACTCAGTTAGAATTACTATTTCCTGTATCCTGTATTTTTCTGTAAAGCTCAGAGGGAGAGACTGGCACATCAAGGTGATGATTCTATTTCTTCTCCCTGATGTCAGCCAGATTCATTCAGACATGTCTCTCTATGGCCATCATTTCTGCCACAGGAATATAAAAATCAGTTGTGGCAGCAGTTTGTTTGGTGGCACAAAGAGCTAAATCTGTAATGCGGCAATGGTCTGGTTGGCAGAGTGTTTTTTCCAGAATCTTCGTCACATGGGCATTGCGATCTGGGAGAAAAAGCTTCCACAGCAGA
The DNA here is from genome assembly GCA_036877625.1 of Ambastaia sidthimunki. Lineage (NCBI taxonomy): Eukaryota > Metazoa > Chordata > Actinopteri > Cypriniformes > Botiidae > Ambastaia > Ambastaia sidthimunki. The sequence goes on along the minus strand of JAZGTK010011114.1, from coordinate 4,866 downwards.
CCTAATCTATCTGTAGCATGCAACATAACCACCAACAACTCGTCATATGCAAGACAGGTGAGCTGGATCTTGGAAACTTTCCCTAGTTTCATATAAGCTTAGGATTATAAGTTTAGGACTATAAGCCTATCAACTGGTGCTGAAGCGAGGCAAAGAACTTCCTCAAGAAAAGGGACAAACAAGAGCATTCTTCATAGACAAACTCTCACAATGCACACAAACCCCTTGAGGACTGAGCATGCATGTTCTTCGCTCAAGCACATAACGAACATCTCATGTGTGTCCCCAGGTGTCTGATAACACGGTGTAACACCCCTGTCTGGGCTGTCTTGTTGGTTTGTCCCATGTCTGCTCATATATGGAGTTCCTGTGCTTGTTTTGTTAATTAGTCTCACCTGTGTTAAATTAGTGTTTCTATAAGTTTGGTTCCAGTCCAGTCTATGTTGTCGGTTGTTAAAGTTTCGTTGTGTGTTCTTTGTTCCTGCCTGTTCCTGCCTGTATCGTTTGTGGATTATTTGGATTAAACACGTTTGATTTTAACTCAACGTTGTTTCATGCCTGTTTGGAGAGCACCCGTTACACACGGACAAGGTGGAATGCATTTCAAAAGCATTTACAACTTGAGCTTTCCAGAATTTGCAGAACTTAATACCAAATTTTTCAGTCAATGCTAATTCCTGTCAGCATTTTGAATTAAATCGGAAACCCTTTTTTGAACTTCTCCCACAGAACTTGTCCAATTTACATAAAAACTTGGTATGTAGCATCTAAACATACTCCCCAAAAAAGTTTCAATTTCAGGCATTCATGTTAATAGTTCAAATCATTCAAATCAGCATCATGTAAACATATTTGACAGCAAGAATATAAAATGGAAATCAGGCTGTATCCACACAACATTTTTGTGTATTGGTTGAAACTTTGTAGGTGTCATTGTCACAACATCCTGACAGCTTTATAAAATTTGATGACCCCACCACCTATTGACCAAAAATTACACATTGTTTTATTTTGTTATAAAGGATTTTAATCATGTTTTCTTAAACCGTTTTTCCTAATCTTATTATCAGAGATGTCCACAAATATTTCCATTGGTGCCATTAATAGGCCTGACCTCATAAATGCTGTGTGCAGCTGTATTTATTTTTATTATTGTACTAGTAGGTTATTGTAATAATAAACCTGCAACTTAACTATGACTGACCAGGTCACCCTTCTGCCTTTCACAACTTTACAGTCCAGCTTGGTTCCACAACTCTTTTACCAACAAGGACAGCCAGAAACCTTGGTGTAATCTTTGATGATTAGCTAACATTCTATGCCAGTTCAGCACAGCAAACTTTAATTCAGTTCAATTTTCACTATATTGCATTGCTTTAAAGCAGCTTTACATATAACAAAAAATAAAACAAAATTTTGCCAAACATGTACAGTACTGAAAACAAAATATATGGTATTACTGTAAATGTTATTGTTCATTATGAGATTAATACTATATTATTAGGGATACTATGTGTGTAGTTAGTTTATGAATAAAGAGTTAAAAAAGTAAAGAGAACGTGCATTAGAAATACCTGTATTTATGTGCGAAGGCTCATACCTCTCTCACTGGTTTATAGCAGGGTAATGTATTCAGACTGCCTACTAAAACAGTATGTACTTTTGGGACTGTGACATTTCGTCAATTAACATGATAGATGACAGCAGGATATGCCATTCCAGTTTACATAGAGATCACACATGAAAAGATGATAACTTTATGTGGCAGGGGTATAAGGGATTTGCAATAATGCCATACAATACCTGAACATTACACAACGAAAGAGAATGGAAAACAGGGCAACAAAATGGATATATATACGTTTGTTTGTGTGTAAGTGCAGCAGCATGAACTAACAAATGTGCTCATATTTGGTTACAAAGGATGTATTTGTTTATTTCCACACCCTGCAGGTGGCAAGAGATGTATTGTATTTGCATTGATGTCCTCTTTCAAAGGTTAGTAATGGAAAGTTCAGATGTAGGTCATGCTCATAGCTAATGGAGGACAAAGAACCAGAGTTAAAATACAGTAAAGTCTACATCCTTGTACATGCATTAAACACTCACATAATACAGACATTATTAAAGTGATATTACACTAAGAATCATTATAACAATGTAGGTGTTTTTCAATTACTTTCCTAAATAATGCAGAGAAAGATCCATTTAGGAATATTACAGCATATCTTTTTATCAGACATGCCTCTGATAATTCTGCTTGGCAACCATGATTTATAGAAGTGACAGAAATATAGTGATAGTATACCATATGGCTGATCTGCAACTCAAATAAGGTTTTAAAATTGGATAACCACAACGTGCTGTGGGCATAAACATAAAGTTTTCAACACAGGGTAGATACATGTAAAGACAAATATACATTTTATTTATGATATAAAATTTGATTAATAAACAAGTAAAAAAATGATACTGAATTTGTGCTGATTGCTGTTTCCATTATAAAGTGTACTGTCAGATGGTACAGTGATGATACAGGACAGGAATAGCATAAATGTTATCTATACAATTGTTCTGAATGATACCACATTCAATGCAATTTTGTAAGTGGAAGAAAACTGTTTTTTGTAACCCTAGTTATGTTTAGCTTTACGTTAACTAATAGAATTCTCTGATAATTGTTAAATACAGCATCAGAGAGATGGATGAACGTTGTCTAAATACAGGATGAGACTGATGTTTTAGTGTTACAGGAAAAAGTCATACATTGCAGATGCTAAACTATTCTTAATTTATTGGACAATATAAAGTAGAGTGATTGAGAGTGATTCCATAAATACATACTTTCCAAATGCAGCCCAGTTTGAGCAACATTACTTAGATTTATGGTTTCATTTTAAACCTTCATTCTCTATCACATCCCACTGTATTTGTTTTACACATTTACAGGCCAGGGAAAAAATTGTTCATCATTTGTGAGATAACTACATTCACGCACACACATCCATTTTGTGATCATCCACCAAGTTATTCAGCCATTTAACAGGAGTTCTTTTCATCATCGCATCAGCACTAAAACCACCTCCTCTTTGTACTGTATGTCTTCAATTTGAATCACCTGCAACTCTTATTTCTGCAGTAAGATTTTCATATACAGCTTACTGCAGATATACGATATATAGGCAATTCAAAGAACGACATACAGTACAAACTGTCTACTATAAACAGTTCTTGTACCCAAGACAATTTTCTAAGAACTTTTCCCTATATTTACCAAATAAAATTTTACCAAATTTTATCTAGGATACATAAAGGTCTTTTTCTCCAAAACGCCTTATAAGCAATAAACATGTGGCATATTTCTTTTATTAAGAATATTTTACTAACAAAACAAAATGGCCCTTGTTAAGGCAGTATAAGGTATAAAAATCTCATCCCTATAGCAATCGGTGAGGAAGTCTTTGTGTAAATATAAAGAACATATGGCAAATGTTTTTGGCAGCATTAGAGTAAGATCCAGTACAACACCCACCCAGGGTTTTGAGCTATGAGGAGCTCCAATCCACTGCCCACTCAGCCTCATGCCAGTACACATGTTCCATTAGCTGCCATTTCTCTCAAACCCACATAAAACAGGTTAAGATGAATAAGAAATGCTTGCAGCTATTTATATATATTTTGTACAGCATAAGAAAATCCACAGGGTCCTTTATTATATTGCTTATGTAACATTTTGCCTTGCCAACAGAGAACTGCTACAATTATACAGCGGAAAATAAAATGGCACCCAAAATGGTGTTAGACTACATAAATCTAAGACAACATGTTAGGAGGTAACTAGGCAGCAGATTCTCCCATAATTTCTCCCATAAAAAAAACCCCAGAAAGATGACAAGAAAACATGCTTACCTAAAAATTAAGTAATGAAATTATTCATGAGCAACATAGAAGATTGGGATAGATTCTATAAAATAATACTTTCTATAATCTGTATTTGTATCCTTTTAAAGGATGTGAATTAAAGAAGTTCATGTAACTTCACCATTTGTTCATGTAACTCACATACACATTTTACACAAATGTGAAAATACAGGCTTCTTGGTAGGCTGTACATACTGTAGGCTACAATTTTATGCTGACGTTTTTGGTTTAGGCCTGTAACAGGCCACATGATAAGGTATAAAGAAACCACATTAGATTCATTAAAGGCAAAATAAAAATGCAAAAAGTAAGAGTTGCCAGAATTTAAGAACAAACTATTAACAATTTAGGGGCCATTAAAAAATTAAGACCCATGCTTTATTGATGTACATCAGATTCGAAAGATCCATTACAGGATGTCAGTTGTAGCGTATTAGCCGGGTTGGAAAGCGTTATTTAAAACACTATCGCTCTTCCGCTGAAACGAGGGAATTTAAGCCTTAGCTCAAAGGGAATAATAAGTATAATTAACCGTAATTAATTATACTAATTATTGTAAGATGTATATATATATTTACCTGATTAAGCAGAATTAATAACAATTAATTAATGCATTCGTCCAGCGAAACATTCATAATTGTACTTAACTCTAAGAAATGTTATTTCCCGTGGCCTTTAGAAAACACACTTCTTACTGATAGACAGTGCTACTTCAGAGCATGTACCAAGATCGATAAGTTTAAGTGACGTTCATTTGTGAGCAGTTAAACACAGAAACAATCACAAGTGGATACAAAACGGTTTATTACTACACTGAGACAAACAAGACTAACTATAGACAAACAATACAAATAAAGAAAAGCAGGAAAGATAGAAAAAGTAACAGAATGGCAATATCACAAACAACTTAACACATCTGCACGAACCATCAACTATCTGTAAGTC
>JAZGTK010011113.1:0-15869 GCA_036877625.1 Ambastaia sidthimunki | reverse complement strand
ATAAATCTAATAACATCATGAAGTTTCAGTGAGGGTTAGTATACGGGTTAGGTGTCCTAGTATGAAAACGATTGTGTCTATGAGATGTCTGTTTAGAATGCCCTTGCCTCAAAGGTCTGTGTCATGTGGGACGGTCCCGGGCAGTAGCACAGAAGATGGATCAGTAAGGAACTATGTGCTATGGGTGGTATGTCAGGCAGCCACATCACACCCCCATTACAGTTAGGGCTGGATTGATCCAGTTTTCTCTGGTGCACCAGGAGCCTTTACTCAGCACTTTTGACACTTTTACATTGATACAGCAACACACCTGTTTCTAACTGTCACACACACACACACTGCCCATCTCACACTAAACTGGCAGCCTTCCCTCTCTGCTTGCCTGAACCTGCTCATCATATACACCCTGCATCTGTCCCCCAGATGCTTTAATAATTTCCTCTATAATTACCCACTAAAGCACAGCCCACACACACACACATTTTTCTACCCACTCCTAATTAACCTACAAAGCATGACCCCATCCCAACCAGCACACACAAACATACACACAGCTTGCCACAGCCTGGCATCAGTCAAAGGACCGGCCCATCTAAACAACTGCAGGATTCACATACATTACCAGCTGTCACAGGACATCTGCTCTGTCACCTGATGCCGGGGATTTTGAGTTTGAGTAATACAGGCTCTTGCTCATGCCAAAATCATGATCATTATGAAGACCCACCTTGGTACAGTCTGGTTTACGCTGGTTCCCAGCTAACAGTTTTAGGTAGCAAAAACATTAAAAAGGTTATTTTGAAAGTTCTAGGAATGTTCAAAATGTTTTATTAAATACATTAAATAAAGAATCAATCTTGGTTATAAGAATGTTATTCAAAGTTTTTTAATTCTGTAACATTTTTAAATGTTCCACTAAATACTTAAGAAAAATGGTGTGTGTGTGTGTGTGTGTGTATATATATATATATATATACATATAATATGTTAAAAGACATAACGTTAAAGAAACATTTTATGTTACTGCTTAAAGAACTTTTTGACAACTTTCAGAGAACTTTCCGAGAATGTTCCCTAGCTGGGTTAGTGGTGATATGATGCTAGTCTAGCTAATGGTGGATCCTAGATGTCTTGCTGGCTAACACCAGCACACCAGCATTCCATGGTAGAGACCAGTAACTAAATTAAAACATGCTGGTGACCAGCTATGTTGTTTTTTACTCACACATTGATTAAAAAGACGTATGTTGGGCTTGATATACATTCAAATGGCATTTTCCATTCAGTAAATTTGACTCAATCCAGATGATTTAGGTTAGTTTATAGCTACACTTTGGGGTTTGGGTTCCACTTCGTGTAGAATAATTATTATTATAAAATGGATAGTTCTGATTCTCAATTCTGATTGGATAAGCCACATTCAGAACTGTTGTAAATGTCCATTAACACATATGTGTGCCTATATATTCTAAATTAATGTGCAATTAAGTTGCCTACTCTGGTTAACAACGTGTCTGTGAACCCCCCAAATTTACCCGTGGTAAAAATCACTGTAATTCACAGCCTGTGATCCCCCTCCCCATGTAAATTACACTTCATCACAATTAAACTGGTAATAGTTCTCAATAACACACTTCCGATAACAGTTTCACAATTTATGGCCATTATTAAAATAAATACTCAGTGAAGTAAACCACAAAACCTTTTATTTCTATACAGAGCTGTCTGAGGCTGCAAACAGGCTGTTAGTGTAAAGGCACAACACAGAAAGCAAACAGGCTCAACACAGAGAGCATTTACTGCATTTCCAGCCTGATGTTGGTGACACAAATTGAAAGAAAATGAACAGGTATCAGTTTGGAGTCCAGATCTGCAGTGAGTAATGGCTTGTGTGCCAAGCTGTTGGGGGTTCTATCTCGTACCTGAGGTCCAGCTTTAACTTCTGATACCTGTAAACACTGTCTGCCTCTCTCCTCATTCCCATTAAAGCTCAGGTTGAGTTGTGGGGTTGGTGGGGAGCATCACGGAAATTAAAGAGTGGTTTAATAAAACAGGAGCAGAGAGATTGAGTGTTTCTATCACAGGCTTTTAGGAGACTGTCTGCGCTGTGGTGGTCCCTGCAGAGGGGGCTCTGAAAATGCCAGGTGCTGGGGCTTTGCAGATTAAACTAATCATGAACTGGCATGAGAGTTTCTGTGCTCTTCTCATTTTGCACCCAATTAACTGGAAATTTTAAAGGGCTAAAAATGGAACAATCTGGTTATGTATTCCTGAATATGAATTGTGACTGTCTGAGAAAGATGAGCTTTAGGAAGATGAGCATCTGGAGAACAGTTCTCCTCCTGCTGTGAATGTGTAATGATGGAGGAAAGCCAAAGAACATAAAGCAGAGAAGATACTGCTCTGAGACTCCCTCTCCGTAGCTGTGGACAACAAAAACTAGACTGCCAGTGCATGAGGAAGAAGGTCCAGGCAAAGTTTTATAATCTTGTGTGTGAGGAAGTGAGAGCAACACCTTCTCTTTAAACCACTATTCTTGCATCTGAAGCACCATCTGATCCAACACAAAGAGTTTTGTGAACTGGTGAGACCATTGATGGTCACCATGATTTTGCTTGTTCCTGACATGTTCCTAGATCAACATCTTTGTTGGTCCTGGAAAAATGTTCCTGTCAAAGAAATGAAGTCTTGCCCACTGGTTCTGGTTACCATAATTGTAACTTACATATGTCCTGTATAACCAACCTATATAGACCATTTACTTAGTGGTGGCTATCAGGATGTAAAGAAACTTTCAACCAGCATAACAAAATAGGTTACTGGACAAAATCACCCACCATGTCTTTATCTTTACCATTAACTCTTAGTTCATAAAATGTAATTGGTTGGCTGAGATACTTTAACAAGATCAAGAGGTAAAGGTTTTAATAAACCCTTCTGATTATTCTTGTGTAACACCAGAGCTTCAGTTTCTTAACTTCTTGGCTCTCACCCGCCCACCCGGCTATGCTGACAAAGCACCTGAGATCTTTCTCAATGGTTTATGCTGACATTCAATTAGTCCGTTAACCAGCGCACCTCCCTACAGTTAATGACTCGGAACTACAATCTTCCACAGGTACCCGTTTCCCTTTTTTTAATTAAATCATTCCAATCATCCAAATGCAGGGCTGAAAAATGGCTCGAGGGTCATCACAGTCAAAGATGATTTCCTTTTTTTTTAACTGCTGCCTTCCTCCACAAGATTTTTCTCTGATGAAATAGAGAACATGTATTTCAAAGCTTGTCACACACTTTTGTTGAGCAGAGCTGCATTTGAATCCATCTGTGAACGCGAGTTATCCAGCACTTTGATGGCGAGGAGGAAGCGTTTAGGACAGTTGATTGCAATAAACACGAGTCTCACGCATCAGTGAGATTTAGGCTTGGAACATTTGGAAGAGAAGCAATTATTTTGCCTTTTATCGCTATCTCAAGCTTGCTGTGAAGAAATTCATCAAAGGTCATAGCAGGCCTGCGTCAAAACATGCGTTCACACATGAACGTCTGGCTGGGCTTGTGGGTAGACACCAAGCCAAAGAGCTTCAGAAAGAGGAAGAAGAATTTTCAGCAGTCACCAAAAAGAAATTTAAGCCTGAGGTTTTAACAACATCATATACAGAGCTGAAAATATTGTTTTTAAAGCAAAAAAGACAAATGTGGATGTGTAGTTGCAACACATTAGGGTGGTAAATGTTCTTTTTTTCTGTTTTCATTTCAGTGTTGCACACTGAATGTCTCGTACCCCATTAATTCAACTACCCGTCTCCACTGTATAATAACGATAAAATCAATCATCTTTGAAATATGTGATCACATATCTGTGAGCCGCCCACGATTTCTTCCATTAGCATCCATATTAGTCGAGATGGGAATGAATCAGTCAATTGTTTCATTACTGTAATATTTCTGTTGGGGTCTGCAGCAGTAGCTCATGGTGTCGTATAAGCCAAACGAGTTGGGAACGAGATTTAGCAACATTTGGCAGGTAAGTGGTTTTGTTGATGTTTTTCACCAGACTGTGAAGTTGATTCATGGTGGTTAATGTTGTTGTGGCCGTTAGATGACTTTCTTCTGCTAGTAGGACCAGCTAGCCTACATGGTTATTGTCTTTACATTGAAGGTAACTTTATGTAGGCAGGGTCAGATGCCTACATAAAATCTTGCATAATTAATTTATTTTGATTTTGAAAAAATACAGCCTTGGTACTGACATATTTACAACTTCATATTAAACCTGTTACACGTGAGACTGTTTATGTTAAGCTTCTGTTTTGAGTTTCCTGCCTGTCACAATCATTTTAATCCAGAGCGCCATCTACAGATAATGTACAAAACAATGAGAAGAAAAGCGATGACCAGCGGTACGCTGCTGCCACCTGGTGCTCAGAAGACAGAAGTTTGTGTAATGTATGTGACGGCCTTCTCTGAAGCTGCAATCGGTATCTTGTTTGGTTAAAAATGAAATCAGTACATAACGAATCAGTGTTTTAAACGATATCTTTACCTTAACCTGATTTACAACAGTGAGTTTATTATAGGCCTAATGTTTTAACATGTGAGCTGTAGGGCCCGATTTCGCCGGAAATGTCAATTTGACTGCCACGTGTGTAAAGAAAAATAAGAAAGTCTGCAAGTATATATGTATGTGTATATGACAGAAACAGACGATGGTAAATTCGCTTACATATATGTGCCTATACAGATCCTCAGACAAACTGAATTTATATGTTGTTTATATGTTCTCTGTTTCTAAGGTAAAATGACCGCAGAACAAGGTCCTACTTGTTGATGGACGGTATGTATCTGAGTTCAGGTAAAGTGCACTACAACAGACATTCGGCAGGTGGCGCTGGTGTTTACATTATATTCGCCTTGAGAAAACTGTTTTGATGAGTTTAAGAGGGTCATTACATAAAAGCCTAAAGATGAATATGTAAAATTGCTTTTTAATATCTATTCATATAAATACGTAAATAAATCATCAGAAATATTTTCATGCAATCATCTAAACATATAACTCGGTTTACTATAATAGTGTTTTTATTATTGTTGTTATCAGTAGACTAATATTTAAATGTGACTTTTTTTTTAAACTACAATACAAAATTACAAACTATTAAAAATAAATTAGCAAACCCAGTGTTTTTGGACAAATTGTTCAAATACATTGATTCAGCTCATACATTCATTCAGAAAAACTCTAGTAAAAAATAATAAAACCAAATGAATTTAAAGTAGCGTTTTTTACACTATTCTGCTTGCATTATGAGCATCCAATAAAAATTCCCCAAAATATTTTAAACTTAATTTAAATTTTTTTTTTTAATTTTTAAACCTAATAAAAAAATTTAATTAGGTTTAAAAATTAAAAACATTTTAAAATAGGTCGAAAACCACATTAAACCTAATTCAGTATGATGGATAAGGCTTCCCTGCACAATTCATGGCTGAATATATTTTGCAAGACATCACAATTATGTCCAAATCAAGCCATTAATCAAACAATTATACAGTCACTCACCTGCTTCTTCAGTAATTACTCCTTATGGTTTAATATATGCATACAATTACTGAACTGTAGATACAGACTGTGTTTATTTAAACTGCATTGGCAATAACAGCCCTAAAAATGTGTCATTTAAATGTATATACTGTGCTGTCCGAGACATATTACATGCCAACAAAAGCATGACTGTCCACATTTAATCTGATTGGCTGACATCCATGAGCAGCTTGTGTGGACACATCCACAGTTCACTGTAGTAGAGACCATATTAAAATGTGTTAAACCAGCAAAGTGACTATTTATAGCTAGTGTTGTTATCACACATCAGTGGGTCTGTATTAAACCCTCCGTCTTCGCAGAAACACACGTTTACACTGCGTTGGCTAGATCACACTTGTCTCTCACAGCCTAGCTTTACTGAACACACTTGGAGGGATTGCTATGGCAACTGGTTGCTATGGGTGATGTGACACCACTACATGCTCATCTTGGTGAGAGAAAGAGGGAGTTGGACCACAGAGGAGAGGAATGAAAGCACAGAGCAGATTTAATTTTGATTACTGAACAAATCGACGAGCTGGGTTGAAAAGTTAAAGTGAAAATCATGTGTCTGGGTGGACAGCCGTGATGGAAGCTGTCTGTCTCTCCGGTTATTTTGGGTCTCCATCACCCACCCACTGATGAATCCTCTTCAGTAACAACAGGTGAGAGAAACTAATGCTTTTATTATTGCTCACAACATCTTTGGTTCAACTGTCACAGCTGTCAGAAAGCAATCTGGGCATTTTATGAGGGAACAATCTAATATACACACTCAGATTCACACAGTGCTACAGGAGAATTGAATAAATACAATGGAAAAAATGGAGACGTGTTGGGCACCTTGTTTTTGATCATCCAAAACCCAGGAGCTCAATGCTTGTGTGGCTGATTTGTAAGCAACACATTGTGCGATTTTTTTTTTTGTGCGGTTCACAAAAAATCCTTGTTAGATTTGGGGAAATTGAGGCAGATTTCACAGGGAGTGCCAGGGCTGATCGTGAGTGCTGGCATCAAAGAAGTGAACCATTAAAGGGTCACCGGCTGCCACAGAAACAGAAGCGCTTCTACACAATGAATCCGCCACATCAGATCGCAGTCGTGTTTTGGTCTGAGAATGGATTCGATCAAATGTACCTGCTGTATCGGCATCTTAAGATCAGAGAGATATTGTACTCCAGGCTACTTACTGTAGCATCAGCGAGATGAATCATTTTCAACGATGTGCATCAGTAATATGTGAATTAATGCTGTACATAGTGATTGGAATCTTATGTAACATGGCACATAGCAGTAAATGTGAGGCCTATGTTGTTTAAATATATATGCATACATATACATGCACGTAGTATGTGTGTGTATATATACATATATTGTGAATATATGTACATACATGTGTATATTTATCGATATATCTGTATGTATCTTCTCATTCACCCCTCTGACTGTTCAGTTTGTTTTGTGCATTTTATATCCTTCAGTTTTTATTTATTTATTTATTAGAACTAATTTTCATATCTTTATTTATGTTTATCTTATACCCATACTGTGTGTGTGTGTGTGTTTGTGTGTGTGTGTGTCCATCAGGTAATCATATTATGTTTAAAGATGTATTTTTGTTGTTGTGTAATAACATTATCTAACAGTCTTAAGTGAATTGTGTGTTTCTAGAATGGCTCTACGCAGGAACCTGTTGATTTTGAACGTGGTGCGAATGATCGCACGCCACTGACCCGAAACACTGGAGAGAATGGCCGAGCATCTCCACAGCAGCACGCTGTCTGCGTCTGGGGCCACCCAGCCCATCCCTTTCCTCACACTGGAACAGAAGGCTGCCTTCGTCTTCGTCCTCCTCCTCTTCATCTTTCTGGGGCTGCTGATTGTGCGCTGCTTCCGTATCCTTCTGGATCCCTACAGTAGCATGCCAAGTTCCACATGGACAGACTATATGGAAAAAGACACATTTGACTACCGCATTGTCTGAGCTGCTGGCCACGTCTCAAGCTGGGAGACACGTGATGGTTACCTCACACCCACCCACCTCCACCTCGGATACACCAACTCAGAGCCGACTGTACCCCTCAAGTGTTGTTGTTCTGTGATGGTGGTTTTGTGTACTCGGTGGTCTTCAAAACTGCACTTACACATAATTTCAGTATGCTGTTACAGGGTATTTTAATGGCAGGTTATAAACATGCAGATTTTACCACTCTTCACTGATGTCAAATTCAGCATAGCTGAAAAGTCCTAGCGATGAGTCATTTCTGTTTCAAACTAGCCAAATAGCTTTATTATTATTATTATTATTAATGCCTATGGTTAATTCTTTTCCAGCTAACAATTTTAGGTTGTAAGAATGTTTCCCCAATGTTTAAGAACAAGAACGTTAAAAAAAAATATTTTTTAACATTACTCAAACATTTTGTTAAGTTTGTAATATTTATAAAACATTCCACAAACAACTCAATTTTGATATATAACGTTAAAAAGATTTACTAACGTTACTGCAAGAACATTTTCGATAACTTGAGAGAACTTTTAGAGAATGTTAGCCAATGTTCTAAGAACGTTTTCTGTTAGCTGGGTTTCTACGTCCAAGGAACAACAAGTTAAAAAATTAGATTAATCCATTTTTAACTAATCATTACATTCTTATCATGAAAAGCACAGTGCATTGGTTTCGGGATGATTAACTCCCCCGGGCTCTTCGGATGGGGACCCTCGAGCTTTGCGCCTTAAAAATCCATGTGTTTACAGAAAAGCAAGATAAACTGGCCTTGCTGTTGTTCAGCTAAATGTCAGTCAATGTACTGACCTACCAGCCAATCTGAATGTTTGATTTGACGAGATCCCGCCTCTCTCTACCGTGTTTATAATGGGATGAGTCTGATGTTCTTCAGTATTTGCTGATGTTGAGATGGACTGTTTTTTCAAATGTTTGCTGTTCTGCTCTGGCTTTCAGCACAGTGTTTTTCTCAGTCTGGTTTACCTGTGATTTGCTTAAAACGTACATGTTCAATAGAAACTAAGCGAAAACAAACAGGTGCAATATATGTTTAGCGTGCAGAGGAGGTCAATATTGCCATTTAGATGCAACTTAGTTATTGCTTTAAAGTCAGTACTGCTGTGCTGAGGCAGTGGTGTTTAACTGGGGGTCATTTTTTTACCCAGGACACTGATCTGCTTTTCTCACGATGTACATTGTGTCCTAGCCGCGTGGTGTGTTCTGTATATTTGAGCCTTTAAATGCAAAAAGATGCAGATGACTTTATTCAAAGAGAAAATGTGCCATGTAGTTTACAAGTGGCTTTTGCATTTTAATGTGCTTTTATATTTGTTTCCAAATAAAAGGATATGTTTACATCTCACCCTGTTTCAGAGCCTTAATAAAAATCTATTGGAGACGTTTTGTGCATGATAAAGATTTCCACAAGACAACTGCTGAGTTATTTACTAATCCAATTAAATTTTTTCATCAAATATACTGCTTAAAAAGACAAATATAACCCCAAACAGACAAATAGCCACAAATACAGCATAATTTAGATCAGATTCAAAGGCCCGATTAGATGGTGAGGGACACTCATTCTATAACGCTGACTTTTTTGGTCCAAAAACATCTCCTGCTGAGAAGACATCAGATCCTCTCTCCAGAACAGCATGAAAACAGCTTTAACCCCTTCATTAGCATTTTGCTAACAGCAGGCACACACGCCGGTAGAAGCTTTCACAGGAGGGAGTGTGTGGCAGAAAACATCTCAAAGTCATCTGTTTTCATCTTTTCATGCCACCATGTACAGATGTGCTTTCACTCAACCTCAGGACAGCGTTGATGGTTCCATTTTACAGTGCCACGTCCCAGAGGGGCCCTTTGAGTTTAGAACAGCATGCTGTGGAGCAAAATGAATTAGGTGTGCTGTAGAGGGAAAGGTAATGAGACATGTAATGTAGGCAAGGGCAGCACCACTTCATCAAACTACATGTTGTGCTATTTAGGGTCATGAGTGTCTTGAACATAATGTTCCCTTTCCAATGCTGTTACGGCAAAATCTAAATTTATATTACGCTCATATTTTTTTCTTGGCATATGCCAAATAACAACCAAAGTGACTTATGTCTTATGTCTGATTTATGGGTAATATTATCGTGACTTTTGAAGATGAGGACAAAAATATCTTATACAAAGCTTGGACATGTAAATGGTATTTAAAAAGATTTCTACCTGTAAATTTAATCTGGAAAACCATAAAGACTTTAATTTAAGGCTGCAATCTGTAACATTTTTTTTTTGTTAAAAATTAACAAAAATCAGTTATTGAGCAAGTACATGACACATCGGTGCTCAAAATGGTCTTCTTATATTAATCGATTCTCAACAGTGTTTATACTAATGATTTATAATTTGAGCTGTCTGGTCCGAATTTCCCCGGAAATTTCGGTTTTGGCTTTATTTGACAACATAGGCAATGAAAAGTGGTAAAGTAAAATGCAATTTTATGTTACAAACAGAGATGACGGTAGAAAGGCAAATGTTACGGATTACAGCTTTAATGAAAAGCACTCATTTACAATCCACTTCCCTTTTTAACTCTCTGGATGAGACTGAGACTAGTTGTCACCCCTTTTTTTTAGGAAATATTTGTCATGTTTATTTCTGAATGTTTTAGTTCATGAAGTACCTTAAACTCTTAATTACAAATTACGTTGGATCTTGTTTCAAGTATAATTACGTAAAACAACACAAATATTACAAAACTTTTGGCAACATATTGGTCCGGTGCAAAGGCTCCAGTTCCACCAACTTCCCCTTTAAGAGGAACTGTCCCTTTAAAGGAACTTTACCTGGACGCACCTGAACTTCCACTACGGAAATTTCACTTAAATAGAGGAAAAACAACCCAGAAAACACGTTATCCTGCACGGAAATCAGAGTGAGCACAATAAAAACAATTCTTTACTAAAAATGTAACATGAATGTGTCCCGTAATCCGCGCAATTCCGACAAGTTGTGCGTTTAACGTATCAAATTGCTTTAGACTCGTTTCGCTAGGAATCTCTTCGTTTCGTAGGAATCTCCTACTTCCCTAAAAAGGCTCAATGTGTACAGTTTAAATCAGATGTGCCACATAGAGCTGTAACAGATCGAGTTTAAGCACCGTTGTGTTTATATCTGATGTTCGTCTGTTTTGTGATCTTGTGTCGTTGTTGTTTTGAGGCCTGAACTGAATTCTGCGTCACTGATCTGTTGCACGTTTGCGTCCTTTATTTTTTGCTAAGATTATTTTATTAAAAAATGTTGTTGGCAGAAAAATTCCCTAATAAGTTACCAAAATCTTTCTTCAAGTTGCTTTCAATAAATCTTGCATGTAAACATACATCTACTCTTTTCAATACGGAGGTTTATTTATAGTAACGAAATGTGTTCAGCCCATTATTTTACACATCAACGTGTTTTGTTTTATCCGCCCAGTTAATTTGTTTAACTGTATTTGTGCTGTACGTGGGAAACTGTATTAAACCTTTATGAGCATATTCTGTGTGTCTGTATTGGGGGAAACAACTATATAGACAGTAATCTTACATTAAAAACATTTAAATGAGGGCAAATTCTCGTTCTGCTCCGTTATTCTGAGACTCGTGACATAAAAGAATATTCAAATATATTAAATGTTGGGTCACGCCATGTAAATCTCTTACAGTGTTACTTATACACAAGCTGTTAACAGTTTCTCCACATTGCTCATTTCCATAATTTCTGTCTCCAGCTCCAGGTAAGATGGACAAGGGTCCTCCTGAAACAGCTGCTGTGCCTCAAACACCTGAATGGGTAGCAGATGTTGACAATCTAACAAAGACCAGCGCCACTGAGAGTTTGGAGGAGGAAACTGTCAGATCTGCAGATATGGAACCCACAACCCTACAGTGGCCTGAGAAGAAACCTGAACCACAGATTCCAGCAGGCAAGGATTCAGAGACCACAAGTGTAAGATCCGAATCTGTCTCACTTCCTTGTGGTGTGAGCCGGACAGAGAGCGAAAGGGAGGAATTTGGGATGACGGAGAAACCGGGGATCCCTCCGTCACCTGAGGGATGGATGGAGAAACAAGAAAAGAGGGATTCAGGGATGGAGCTGAACAATGGAGTGAAAGGCACTTCCTGCTTGGAGATCGAGGTGGAGGAGTCGAACGTTATGCCAGAGAACGCAGCTGGAGTGTTTAGCCCCAGCGTCACTATTCTGCGCTCCACCAGCCAGCCGGAATATCCCCGGGAGAGAGTAGATGACTGGAGAGATGAGGAAGAAAAAAGCCCTTTCCTGGGGATGCATGGTACACATGGAACGCCTCTGGAAGACTATTACCATGACTGGTCCATTGAGAGCAAACCAAGCTGTTGTATGTAGAGCTTTTTTTAATAACATTTCACAAAACCTTTAAAAAAATAAGTAGCATTAATCATTGATATACAAAGAAAATACCTAAATTGTGTGTCATTATGAAGGCAGCTGTGAGTCATAAATGTTGCCGCAAGTATGAGAAATTCTGCAAGTTATTACTGTTATTACAGTATTAAAGTTATTACTGTATACTTYATAGTCTATTATTYACAGTCATCTAATTATTTCAAAGCAGTGTGTCACATGTAAAACTCATGCTCATCAGCCCAGCGTGTATTAGTTTCCTGCTGATGTAGAATGAATTTGTATAAGGAGACTTTGTACAAGAAGATAATTCTTCCATTATAAATGCTGCACCAGTGAACTCAGATTATACTTTTAGATGGTCTGATCTCTTGTTGTCTTCCAGGTAACTGTGGTGGATCCAGTCGCGATGCCCTTAAACTGGGTGCATCTATGTTCACCTCTGCTTTGATCTTTCCCTTGTTGGTGTGGGGTGGGTATATCTTCCTGCCATTTGATGCCCCTCCACTCGACAGCGCTCCTCTGAGGCTGGTCTACACATTGCGCTGCTCTGTTTTTGCAGTCATACCTATTGTGCTTGGTAAGGAGGGGCCATTCTTACAGTAGGGTGCTGTGAAAAGACATTGATGTATATCAGTTCCTTTGTGTACATTCAGACCTTCAATCATAACCTCCTTTATTATAACAACATTATTAAGAAGGCTTATGTTTTTGAGGCTCATGTTTTTGACACTGTTGTTCTGACCACTCTTAGGTGTGCTGGTACTAGGTGTAGCCCGTCTGTGGTATCGCTCCCTGAAGCCGCGATTCGAGGGGGAGAGGGAAGTTAAGCAGGTTGCTGTTCACCAGCGTTACGTGGAGGATTCCATCTCCCTGTTTCTCCTTTACTTTCTTCAGCTGGCTGTCATGGCTGCTTACCTGACACAGGATCTGCTTAAACTTGTTCCTCTTCTCACCATCGTCTTTGCTTTTGGCAGGTACAGAATCCCTCCTGAATATACAGAATTGAATGTGTGTTCCTGTAGCTCAACTGGTAGAGCATTGCGTTAGTAGCGCAAAGGTTGTGGGTTCGATTCCAGGGAATACAAGTACTGATAAAAATGTATACCTTGAATTCACTGTAAGTCGCTTTGGATAAAAGCGTCTGCCAAATGAATAAATGTAAATTTCTGAGAAAACAAAAGGCCACAAGCACATTAAAATTGTATAGGTAAAATACACAGTTTTAGTCACGCTTACCTAAATAAACACGGTTTTACTACAGTAAACATAGTACAAATTCAACATTGAATTCACTCCAGTAACAGTATTTTAACTGTACTATTTGCAGTAAAACTATGGCAAGAAAATAAGGTGACTACAGTTTTACTATAGTATCACTATAGGCTGGGCTAAACATCACATATTTGGTGCTTTGCAAGGACTGCTCACTCAGTATATATGCTAGACAGATGTTCTCTGACTGCTTTAATAGAACCTTATATTTGTGTATTTTGCAAACAAATATGTGTTTTGTGCATCACAGACTGCTTTACTGGATCGCAGCCGCATGCGGCAGCAGCGTGAGAGGTGTTGGTTTCGGGTTCTCCTTTCTTCCCATGGTGGTTATGCTGGTGGCCAACCTCTACTTCATCTTCCTCTCCGATTCTACCGGTTCCATTTTTGCACCAGACATCCCAGAACCCCCAGTTCCTCCAGTCAGGCAGAGGTTCTGGGGCTAGATCTGACACGGTAGAGCCCTCAGCAGCTGCCAAGTGTAAACCTGGATATCTTTAAGCTTAGAGGCCAGCTAAAATATTCATTGGACTGTTCAGCATTTCTGTTTGAAAATGTTTAATCCAACTGTGATTTTTTTTTTTCTCCTCTTTTCTATTCCTGAGTTCTTTATAATGACCAGGTGGGTTAAAACTGCCAGAACACAAGTCAAACTGCCAAGATGGGGAGAAGAATAGAAAGATGGGGGTGGAATAATGAGGGAGTGTGGAACTCTTTTTCAGAACAAATTTATAAATAGAAGTAAAAAGTTTAGACGCTAAGCTGTGAGAAATTAGGTTGGAGTACATCAGATGTACCCTAGTGGAGCCAAAAATGAATACAAGCAGATGCAGTATAAGCTTTTTAATCACTCGGAAGAGCTCCAGATGGACTGGTTTAAACGTTTCAACTATTTTAAGATGTACTGAGAATGATAATAACTAGATTTAAATATTCCATGAATATGTGTTTTGTATAGGTAAGTTCTGTGCATTGTTTGCTTGCTCAAGCCCTCTGAAGTATTGTGTGATTTGCTTGCCGAAGCTTGTATTCTGAAGGCCACTCCTTTATCTCCTGTATTTAAAGGTATTGTGCTGTTTACAACGTGCAAAGTGTAGAAATAAACTTATAACATTTGTATACCGGTATTATAGCCTTTGCAATCTATAAGAGCTTGTAAACAAAATAAAAATGTATGCAGATCTGTTCAGAAATGTGTAGTGCACTTTGATTGTATTAGGAAAAATAATTCCAGAATTTCATATATTGTCAAATGTTTTTTTTTTACAGATGCATTTATGACATTAAATGTTTTGAGTGAGGATTTCTTCGCATTTTGTGAGTTTAAAATAGCATATATCATGTAGGAAGGTGGTCGGTTTGTAAACATAAACCTGTTTAACAAGTTTCTATCGTAATTTTTGTCGGAGGGCAAAAACTATTTCCTGCTACCTGTTATCTGACAGCAGGAACATATGCACAACTGATGACAGACTTCCAAGAACAACTCTAAAACACCGTATATGAATCAGAATGACATCTCAGGGTAGAAGGAAACACAGTGCCTGTTTGTTTCGGATGAAAGACAACTGCCCGTTTAGAAAACTGAGAAAGAACAAGTGCAATGGTAAGAAGTGGCTTTGTTTTATAGATGTTAACGATATGTAATACATGCAAACAATTAAAACGCACATAAGTTGGTTGCGGTCATAATGTTTTCACGTAAGACATTTTATTTGTGTTTGCCGTGAAAAAGTTTATGTTCATATAGAACGATCATTTTGTTTCGTGAGTTTATGTTTTATTTCTTGTAGTTTGATCTTTTTATTAATGCAGGAAGTTGCAAGTTACGTAATGCTGTTATTTTTTTTTATTCCCATTGTTCAGACTCGAGGAACTCAGTCGTGCTCATTGGAGGAAAATGGGCAACGTCTCAAACCCACATCGTGGCAGGACCGTCCGGGTCAAACAACCAGATTAATACAGCTGGCAGCGTGATGTTCTCAAGACCCCCAGCCAGCCTTCAGTCTGTTTCCCACCTGCAGGACCAAGTCTCAGGTCAGCGTATTTCAATATATGGGAGCAACAAAAAAAATTTTTTTTAAGTTTTTAAAAGTTTTTAAGTTTGATTTTTTTTATACTTATGGTTAAAAAATATTTAAAAATAATAAAAAATGCTAGTAAATAATAGCTATTTTGCAACACGTTAGTTTATATTTTGCTACCTATATGTGGCCCCTAAAAATATAAGCCACTCTTGAACTGTATACATTTAATTGTATTTAATTTAAATATATAAAACCAAGCAACATCTGCATACAAAAGAGACTAGAATGTTTCACAATTTACTTCTTAATCTTCACATAATTCAACTACTTTAACCAAGGATATATTTAGTGGATGTATAAAGTCGGTTCTAATCTGTCTATTTAGGCTAATGGTGTTTAAAATTGTTGTGCTTAAAATTGTGCTATTATTTCTGCTGTTATGTAAACAGCCATGGACACAGATACAGCCCCCTCAACAGCTAGACCGAGTTACAAGGTGTCAGCTGCTGTAGACGGTTCCAATTTCAGCCTCATGTCCAGCGACACCAGCATGGGTAAGAAC
>JAZGTK010011112.1:0-15869 GCA_036877625.1 Ambastaia sidthimunki | reverse complement strand
TCACTGTAAATATACTTACAGGTACTGCAGGTGTCCGAGGCCAGCAAATGCATCATCAGAAATCAAAGAGAATGTATTTGAGTTCAAAAGCCTGTGCAAAACCAAAAGGGACAAAGAAAGAGAGACAAATGAGAGTTTGTGCTTTAAAAAGCATTTTGATTTTACAAAAACGTCTATTATGATTTTCTTGAATTTATTCTTTCTTTAGTGTGTAATATAAATGTTTGTACTGTAAAGTTACAAATCCCACGCTAAAGCTACAAGTTCACACTAAAGCAAGTTACTGTCTCTAACAGAAATCAGTTTTTAGACTGTAGTGAATGCCTGACTTTATATGTAAGTTACTTCCATAACAAGTCTACATAGACATATTTGCATAATGTGTCTGCATTATGCAAATTTGCATAATGTTACATATTTGCATAATGTCTGCCCACATTGTGAACCGTCATGCAAAAGTTATTTTATGAGCATAATAAGTGCTTTTTAACTGTCATTGAGTTATCACAAATTCTCTGACACAGTGTCAGATGAAGACACAAGCACTTTGGAGCTGTATGTTAATCACATATACCGTATAGCTGTTCTCGCTTTATAGCCCTCCCTTAAACAACAGAGACTGACTCCAAATATTAACTCATTCCTGGTCCTGTGGCCATTAAACTGTGAGGTTGGTCCAGTAATCAAACATCTTTCTAATTGTGGTCTGATTAAATCACATTATCTCATGAAATTCACAACACGTCACAACACAAGATGATATATTCATCGGATATCCTTTTTACAGACCAATATATTTGACTCTGTCAAGCTAGGGTAATGTTAACACATATAATATTTAAATTCAATACATTCAAAACAGTGTGTATTTTAACATTTATATCAATGCAATTCTGTTATAGACATGATTTACTGTATATCTTTTTATCACTAAAGGCCCAATTAATTACAAGCATTAAGAAACAGCATTATCTAAAAGCTGGCCTTGTAAAATAAGCATCGCTGCCTCATTTGGAATATATAATCACACAGTAAATAGCAGAGACTGAAAGCACATCTATCTTAATGGCCAACAACAGTCTCAGATATTATCAGGGTAATGGATCTACACACAGCGCAGAACAAAACACTTCTAAATGCCTATTATTTTAGACTAGAACAAAATGATCTCTAAGGATTTTAGGATGACAGCAGATTCGTATCTTCACTTTGAAACAACGCAGCATTTGAATTATTACAAACTCAATACATTACACAAGTTTTTATTTTTAAAATACTGCACATGATATTTTGCAGGATGCGTTTCATTTGTTGACTGATTCAGTGAGTAAAGAACTGACATGCTGTCATTTGAAAACAAACTTGTCTCTGTCTGTCTTTCTCACACGCACAGGGAGCACAGAAAAGCTATTGTTGTGTAAGTGTGGGCAGTCTGTAAATGCAGGGTCTGTCACTGATACGCATCACACTACACACTGCTCAGACATACTCACACCCACATGACACCCAACACTTTCCTCACTGCATATTTTCACAGCTTCAGACACACGCAAGGACCAGAATAGAGAAAAGAAGAGAGAGATTTTAAGTACTTTTTCAGCATTTAGTACTTACAAGAACTGCAGTAGGTGCATGTGGGAAAAAGCTCCTTCAGGAATGGTTGTGAATGCAGTGTTCACCATAGTCCTGAGGTGGAGAAAAACATTATAATTAACATCAGCACAAACATAACTGTTGTGTCTGTCATCATACAGACATCTGATATACGGAAATGCATGTAAAACACATATATATTATATAATATATATATACATATGTATATATAGGTAATTTTTTAAAAGCTCATAATTTAAAATGATTCCTGTATTACATTGTTCATTTACAGTATACACTATGAATAATATGTATACCAAAATATAATAATTCATGCACCAAAATGCTTCTCAAACACTGGCAAGTTAATTAGATTGCATTATAAATGAATGAAACATTTTAACATATGCATACATCTATCATAAAGAATAAACAAATGCAGCCTGTGACTATATACGGCTACATTACTTGGCATGATATGTTTACATCAGTACAAGTTTGAATATGCTAATGTACGTATCATTTCAGAGCTATAGAAGAATAACTTGTATTTGAATTTTTAATGAATAATAGTTAGTTAGTTACTATACTTACAATGCTTTGGTCTCTTATACTCACAAAGCTACAGTATCACTTAAAAGACTTGCGATATAGGGCACAATTCAAATTAACTACTTTTATGATGTTTTTGGAACTTTTTTTGCTGAATGAACTTGGTCTGCTTTCATGTATAAAAAACGTAGTCTAATATTCTTCAGTTTACTCTCGTTTTTGGTTCCATGAAAGTCATACAAGTTTACAACAACACAGGGAAGAGGCAGCAATAGACTACTGAGTCCTCATAACCTAGTCTGAGATCAGATAAAATGGGCAGTTAAGTCATCTCAATGTCAAAACGTTCCCCACAATTAATTCTATATTCTGAGCAG
The DNA here is from genome assembly GCA_036877625.1 of Ambastaia sidthimunki. NCBI lineage: Eukaryota > Metazoa > Chordata > Actinopteri > Cypriniformes > Botiidae > Ambastaia > Ambastaia sidthimunki. Next base: position 13,347 of record JAZGTK010011112.1, on the reverse strand, counting down.
TTTTCTTGTACAATTACTCCCCATACCTGTATATATCTCAGTCTAATGCAGGATTTAATCATTAAAAAGTAGGACACAGTTCTTCCTTCTGTCTTATATTCTGAGTCTGAAAATAGGGACACAATTAAAGTACAGAGCTCACTATATAACTGCATAAGAAAGAAAAAGATAAAAGATATAGCCTTCATTAATGATAGCCTTCAGTATGTGTACATACTCTTTAGTATGTAGACATACTGTAGAGTAAACTTGGTTGTTCAAAAACCTCACATGTCAATAATATCATTTGTCTCCGTTGTTTTGGGCATATCACTCAATTTGTCACAAAAAATTAAATTAATGAAATAATTAATGAAAACCCTGATGACCTTAAATTGCATATCACAGACACAGACAAGATTTGTTTCAAATTAAACTGACAAAGAAACCTAGATCCAAAGGCAACTGTGTTATCAGATTCATGGTGTTTGTAGATTTGTCCTCATACAGAGAGTTTGTGGGTAGTAATTGTGTCTGTGGTTTTGTGGTGGTGTCCCAGCAGAGAAAAGCTGACCCCAGGAGAATGAGGCAGAGCTACATATAGACTTTCTCTTCTTCTAACAGCTCAGCAAAGCTGATTTCATCTAGTCTAAGCACAAAGATGAGAGAAAAAGAGCGAGAAAGAAGAAAAGATACATGGAGAGGTGGCCACTGTATAACTACAGTGTCAAAAGGATATTTCACCCTTAAAAATTCCATTATCTATCCAAACTTCCATCATTTACACATCCTGACGTCATTCCAAATGAATATTTTGAAGTATGTTGGTAACCACTGAATGGTGGCACCCCACTGAAAACCTCAGTTCTCAAAAAGTCTTCTTATGTGTTCTACAGTAAAAGAAAAACATCACACAGGTTTGGAAAGACATGAGGGTGAATAAATGAGGAAAGAAGATATTTTGAAGAATGTTTGTATTGAAGCAGTTTTGGGGCACTATTGACTTCCATAGTATTTTTCCTACTATGGAAGTCACCTAAAACTGTATGGTTTACAATTTTTTTCTCTAAATATGTTTACTTTTTTTCTCTAAATTTACACAGGTTTGGAACAACTTAGGGTGAATGAACTGATGATCTTTTTAGAGAGTAAAGGTGCTTTAAATAAAGCCTGGTATTTGTTAGCTCCCACTTTATATTGTCACACAACCCTGAATCCAGTGACTTAACTTCTGACATAATGAACTACTCAGATGTCCTATGGACAGAAAGCTTGTAGAAACCACTAGGGAATTTTGAGAACACAGTTCAATCTTTGCACCGTGCTCTACCAATTGAGCTACAGTAAAACTCTCCAGAGATGTAACCTTTGTAACAACTTTCCCATGTCACAACTAGCAGGAATTTCCCTACTCTAACTATTCCATGTTACACTGCAGCAAAAATTGGTTTCTGGGAAAGTTAAATTAGGTTAGAAAGCCTGAAAACAAGTATAGTGATCATTTACATGAACAAAGTCACTACATAAACGTAAAGAGGAAATGACATAATAAATAAGCTGATAAATGATTACATTTGTACTTACAAGGAAATTATTCCTGGAGGGAAGCTCTTGGGAATGGCTTTGGTGTCCACGCAGAAGGCGCTGTCTTTAGTACAGGAGCAGGTCGCTGGACACCGTGGGGTTTTGGGTGCTCTGCGGCCCACTGCAAACCCAAACATACAGAAAAGCAGCACCCAAACGGACAGTCGCCAATCCGGCCATCGCAGCCTTCGCCTCGGTCTCGCGTCTACCATCCTCAACACCTTCTCTTCTTCTTTTGGCTTCTTTCACTCAGGAAAGACAGATGGGTGGAGAGAAGGATAAGATGCTATTCCTGTTAGGAAACCTGCAGGAGACACCTGGAGAGATGTAAAATCCAGAACAGGAAAGCTGACAGAGCGAGAACGACAAGCAGCCAGTCACAGACAGGGTGGGCAGTGGCTGGTGTTCCCTGGGTGCGTGTTTGAGTGTGTATTGGTTTTTCTCTGTGGTCTGCAGTTCTCTCTCTCTCTCTCTCTCTCTCTCAGCGGTGCAGCTGTCAGAATACAGACTGCAGGAGTGTGTGTCAGCCAGTGCTGTGTGCACACCCTCAGCCTCAGACCAGAGTGCAGCAGCGCTGGCACTGAATTATTAACAGTCACATGGACCAACACTTAAGCAGCAGGAAACCCAGCATGGATGGGGAGCTGGGAGATCACAGGCCTGGATGAGGGGTGACGGATAGGTCAGTGGAGGTTAACCTGTAAATAATGTACTACAAAAATAATCTTCAGCTGTGCAGTGTATTGCGAGTGTATGAGAGCGTGAAATAGGAAATAACTCATACACACACTGTTCTGATTGGCTGTGATTTAGGACTGATCTTGACCCCTTTTCATTTAGTTTAAACAGATGATAGGACACTTTAATAAGTCAGCAAACTCTATCAAAAAAGAAGTCGTCATGTGCAAGATAAAATCAATGCTTTACTGGAAAAAGAAGGCAAACGGTTTGGTCACGTGTAACGTTTGGTTTGTAGCTGCGATTTTGCTGCTTTGCGTCTGATCAGGACGTGGTACATCTATCTGCCTCATGCTGGCAAGGGGGAAATTCAAGCAATGACATTGCATAAAAGCATTGACATACCAGTGCTCAACCAAGTGTTAATAAGAGTCACATATTATTAAGCTTATAGAGGAAATGTGTGGTTTTACTTTTCCTAGTGACTGGACATATGATTTATGACTGGATCTGCATTGATATTAGGACACACTGCAGTACTGCTGGAAAGCAGAATGCAGCTACTGACCCCATTTTAAATACGACATTGAACAATCAAAACTGCAATCTTTACTAACCAACATCTATCCCATATAACACCATCAAAGGGAAAAAAGATTTGGCAAGTCTTATATGTAATTATATATACTATAGTAGTAACAGTAAATTATGCCTAATTATATGCAAATAACCCTAAACCAATCCTAATCATAACCCTATAGTAAGTAAATGTCAATTAACATTAGTCGGTACTTAAATAACAAGGACATCTAATATAAAGTGTAACCAAACAGTCAAACAAACACTATACATAACATTATATATACAAATATTATTCTTATGTCACTTTTTGGTCACGCCTCTAAAAATATTTGACTAATCCTAACAAAAGAAGCAGATTTCTACATTTAAAAGTAGAAAAGTAGTGCTTGCCAGTGCAGAAGTCATCTCTGCTAATGTTGTGGGTGGATGCCAAGCATCGCTATGTGGTTGCTAAGGTGTTCTGCATGGTCTTATGTTAAGATCTGACAATCTTATCTAATATTGCTATGGTTACTGCTTTCCATGTAAGTTCTAAGTTAAGACCTGCTAAATTCAGTGTTCTAAATTGAATACTAAATAAAGCCGCCAATCACCATGGTTACTAAACAGATAAGAAAGACAAATAACAGATAAGAACTCTTGAATTACAATGTTCTTGTACAAGGTCTATCCTTGACTCCAAATCTTGTGAGTTTTCCCTGTTTTGTCATCTGCCAGATTGTCAGTTCAAGTCTGAAAAGAAAAGAAATATTAACAATCCTCAACAAACAGAGCAATTTAAGGTGCCATTAATTTACGCAGAATCCAAGTTTAACACTCACGGTTGGTGTGTGGACAACATGAGTAATAGTCCCAATATTATATATTGCCTCTGATTAAAAGTACTATTACTACTAAACTATTCCATGTTAGAGTCTTATTGCAGAGCATTTAAAACTCTAACTATGATGATATGTGATGATGTAAAAATAGCATTTTTTTATCAAATACCGTAAATCAAAAATGTTTGTCTGCGTTCAGAGTAATTTGCAAAACTGAACACTAGGGGGCATTACAGTATAACCTAACAGCATGTGAGTCACGAGTGCCTCCACAGAATGAAGAACAAGCCTCTTTTTCTTTTTTCTCCCTTTCTGCCTTCTCTCCTGCTCATTCTGTTCTTGGCAGGGCAGTAGTGCAGTGGCAGGCACAGCTGTCACCAGCTGACACCACGCACACAAGACTATTCAGCCCGCCAATGTCACAGGTACTTGAATCAATAGCCCTTCTTTTTACTCTGAGGAAGGCCAGGGTGATGTAGACTGGATACCTGGCAACATGTTGTGTCTCTCTTGAGCAGAGAGAGTGAGAGCCAGAACATGTGTTTGTACATCCTCTGTTTCTCACATTGCAAAGTCAGCAGTTTTCCCACAAGCATAGCATTACCAGCTGTGCTTCTGGAGCTAAGCCCTTCTTTCACAATTTCTTCTTTTCTGCAACCGTTACGGTGCCAGAGGTTTTTATGATATTTTTCCCCTGGTCCTGCGACCAGTACTGGGTAAAAATGTCAAATTCACTTTTGTTTCTGTCATTCTTTGTTTCTATGCATGTACATATGTATGTATGTATCTGTCTGTCTGTCTGTCTGTCTACCTTCCTTTCAGGTAAACTAAATCACTTGACATTTAGGCTCTGCCTGATTCTGGTACCACATGTTTTTATGTTGTTTTGCCAAACTCACTGTTTTCTTTTTTCCTGTCAGGTAAAGTAATTCACTTGTCATTTATGCCTGATTTGGACATCCTTTCATTCATGAGTCATGACTTCCGCTCCATGAAGCAATAACTTTTAGGGCTTCGTGCTGTTTGGATCAGCCCCCATGAATTACTACTGTGGCTCATACACGTTGATTCATCGCAGAATAATAGTAGATAAAAACCTTATTGAGTTTATAACCCAAACCCACTTCCCGAATTGATCCCGTTGCCAGGTCCAGTGAAAGAGTGCCTGTGTGCATTTCCCTCGCACATCTGTTGGAGTTTTTCCATCCTTTGACTTTGGCCAGTGTAGAACTCAAACAGGAAGGTCTATGTTTTCCATCTCACTTCAGGTATAATATTTTTGGCTTCTTTTTAGGATATGTGCTTGGATGCAGTTTAGGTTGTTTTGAAAGCATGTCTTGGTTCATTCAGATCATTTTGCACCTCTTGGAGGGCAGGGGCGGAAGGACCCAAAAGGGCACTAAAAATCACTTTAATAAACATGACAATTTTTTTTTTACAGAACTAAAAGTCTTTTTTAAAGAATTTTACAGAAGTAATATTTAATTTAAATCACCTGTATTTAAAGCAGTACACGTCTGTCTGTTGTGTTTCTTAATGACTTCCTTTGAATATTTTTTTTCCCTTTCTTTCCTTGGCATTCTGTGAAAAGATGATACAAATAGAACACATAAAACATCAAACAAAAAAAGGGGGTGATGTTAAATATTATTTTTTTACTTTACCAACAGTGTGAATCAAGAAAGGCATGCTTAGTTTTTTAATGTTTTAAACTTGTTGGTATTACACGAATAATTACATGGAAATACTCATAAAATTAATAAAAAATAATTTTACTACAGATGTTGACCATTTCCCCAAAGCTAATGACACACAGACATGCTATATACTGCTGTGCTTGAATGACTTTTGGTAAAAACAAACTGAATGTCACTGTCGGAAATGCGTCAGCAATCGAGTTATACTTTATTATAATTAAGCAAAACTCACATGTCGACTCATTCGCTACTTTTACAAAAGCACCTTAGTAGGATAAATGTACATTTTCTGCATTATCGTCTGTTGCGCGGCTAAGATAGCGCTGCATAGCGCTGTAAGAAAACTCCGCCCACTGCTTCAGCTCTGCCAAAAATCATTATCACTTACCTTTAACTTGTGTGTTAATAATATTTTATTTTACATTTAAACATTTTTAATTGCATTTATTATCAGGTCTCTGGTATAACACTATCAGTTTGGCAGCAGCAGTCTGATGCTTGCAAGAAAAAGTGTCTGTATTGTTTTTAATGAACATTACTAAACCTAAAATTACAAATGTTAAATCTAAAAAAAGAAAATTTGGTCAACTCACTGTACTAAAGAACTGTGTGCTGCAACACACAGTCTGCCTCTTATCTGTTTTATTTTACACAAACAAATAGAAATGTATTGCATATTAAAACATGTTTTACATTGAAATTGAACTAGCTACAATCGGTATCAGCCTGGGCTGGTAAGGTTACACTATTGGGACATGAATGCCTGTTAACACATATAGCAGTATTGTTAAGAACTGTTTCTGTAAACATTGAAGCACCAAAAAATTGTTCTTGTTTAAAAATAAATATATAAAAAGAAACACAGCTACACTGAATAATACAAAGGTTAATGTTCTGTAAAACAGTTCAACTGTATTTGATCTTCTTAACTCTATTGCCATTTGCTGTAAATAAAACAGATTTAAGCATATATATTAAATTACTTATTAAATATAAATACAAGCTGATTTTAAATACATAAGCATAACACTACAGTGAAAAATCACAGGATCATTCTTCCCTCCAGCATATCATTCATGGGTGTCCATCTGAGATTCAGTGGCAGGTGTGAGAAAGACATGCAGTGCAAACAACATTAGCAACAGGGTTTAAAAGAACATTTTCACTCACCAGCCAATTTGCCCTGAAATATAAATAAAAAAATTATGTTAACTTAAAATTACATTAACTTACAAAATTCCTTCATGCACATCGTAAGGCACATGAGATGCAGTGGACACATAGCAGACTGTATCCGCACATTCGTGAACATTCGCGAACATTCGTGAACATTCGCTGACCTCTGATTTTACTGGCCCAGACACAGCTTCAGGGCCCACTGGCAGTGGATGCAAGCTGTGTGCTTTAGTCTCTGAGATCTCAGTTTCTCTCTACAAAGATAGTGTGATGGTGGAGAGTGATGTTGGATGGAAAGCATCGCTAACCACGCTGCTAGTATGACTAAAGAGCCTCAGTTGACTTGGAAGCATGAGACAGGTTGGAGTTGCATGAGCTGTTCGGATCATAACGGTGTGTTTGTTGTTCTGTTTACAAACAGGGTTACCCACGATCCAGACCCAAGAAGGCCTGAGCTGTTAGTCAGCCAGAGTCTGTCTGACTAATAACAGATGACTTTGCTTGTCGGTTAAAGATGATCACAGAATCCATGAACCGAAGTGAATCTGTGAAAAATGTAGAAACTGCACTTGAAAACCGATTTGTCAAAACTAACTTATCAAACTATAAACCCACGACTGTCTAAAAAAAAAAAATAATAAAATAAAAAAATAGGACTATAACTAACTATACTTATGATATAATGAAAAAATGACAGAGAGAGAGAGAGAGAGAGTGGTGATTTATGACAAATTTCATTAATAGTATGTTCAGTCCTGCGTCTTACTGAGGAAGAATTGTGTCCCATTTTGAAGTTAAACAATAGGAGTGCTGTCATGCAATTTAATCTAAACCCAATTTAATCATAGAATAGAATACATAGACATGCTTCAGGCTTTAGTGATATGATTAGGAAGATTCAGGCAGACATCAGTCTACTCAGTCATTTCTTCCTTTATTACACAAATTGTGAGGCCCAGATTGAAGTAAACAAGGCTGCTTCTATTTAGTCTATGATTCAAGTAAAAGATAAAGTAGGGAGATTTCAATTTATTAAGTCTGCATGTCAATATTTTGTACAATTCCAAGTACCCTGTAGTAGTTAAGGGAATGTTCTTATAATAAAGCCAAGTGTCTTTTTATCAAACAACAGTGCTGCCAATTCTACCGTATTTGACTTGAGGGCTATTGGGGAATGTACTTAAATTCTGGTATGTACCTCAAACAAAGGTACTGTATGCCTTTAGATTTGTAAAAAAATCTAAAGAAAACTCACAGTTCGAGTTCACGTCATGGAATTACATAAAAGTACACTGTTTGCTGAGATATTATAAGAGGTCTTAAATTAGCAGAATAACTTTATGAGTTTCCTTAATTGTGTTGGGAATTAATTTAAGAATTAACTTATTATTGCCAATATTGCCACTTCATCATGGAAATGGCCTACATGATTATTCAAAAATAGGAAATGTAGAATTAGCCTGAAGCCAGACATTTCTAACTGTAAAATGATACCGTGTTTTTCTCTGCCACATATCACTATCTGTTCAGTGTTCAGATACAAAATATAAGTTTAGCCAAAGGGCTAATGCTGTGGAACAAGTTGACAGGCCAAGATTATTTAGCCCCACCTAATGCATGTGACTGCGACCTGTGAAGGAAATCCAATCTATTCAGAGTAAAGTGGAGCACAGCCTCAGGGCAACAGGTGCATTATCTGGGGAAAAGTTGTCTAGAACAATTCATTCTCCCATCAACATTCATGAAAATGTTTGAAAAAACTTTAGGAACCTTAATTCCTCTGATAATTGCAACAACATTTAAACTCTGTTATGTATTGTTCTTGTAAGAAGCATATTACAAAGGAACTATTATTAAATATTAAAATATTAATAAATATTTAACAAAATAAATATTATTTGATAGATTCTGAAAATAAGTGATTATCATTTGAATGTATGACTAGAGGTAAAATATTTCATATTTGTCTGGATGTTACTTTTGCATGCAATAAACATTTGTGTATGTCAAATGTCTAAAAGTAAATCAAATTTTTAATGCTTGATCTTCCGTTCTTTGCTGTCTTAGTAACATGGCTGTCATTATACCTGATCTTGTCACGTGTAAAATTTCTAATATTTAATCACTCTTTCTATTCTTGCAATCTTTTGTGTTTCTATAGCTTTCTCTTTTTTTCTCACGCCATTCTTTTGAATGAAGTGCAAGAACAGGAAATAACAAACAATGCAGGACTAAAGAGTGATTGACGGCTTGGGGCCCCTGAATGCCTTCTATGTCATTTCTACCCCAGTGGTTCAGTTCCATATGGACCCCAGTCAGCAGCAGAGACACACACTTAGTCAAGAGGTCACTGCTTCAAAACAAGCTCAACCTTTGGGGAAAAGGTCAGCCAGCTCTACATCTGTCATACAGCTTGTGGTGCAACCAGACATTCTCTTAATAAAAACATAGAGGACAATTTAGAACAAAGTCATAACTAAACTTTAAAAAATTACAGAGGTTTATACAAACCATAGACATACTATAAAATATGTACGATAAATAGTAAATGTAAATTGCATAAAAGCAATGCAAACAAACAAAAACAACATTTAGGAAACAGTCTTCAATATGAAGATCAATACCTCAAAATGTTCCAGTAGCTTTATTCCATGCAAGAATAACATTTATTTTAAGATTTGTTCACATCTGAAATGAATCCAGAAATCTGCAATAAAATATTTATCTGAAAGTTTTTTCCTCTACAAGGCTTTCATTTAGAGGACAGCAATCTTAGCGTCTTTGAAGATTAGAGATCCCTAAATACTTGCTTTATCTTCAAACCTCACATTTCCTTTTTTCAGAGAGTGAAGATATCAGAGACCCTGCACTCCACCCACTAACTGAAGATGCCCCATTTCAGACAAGGATATCAGATTCTTCACGGACAGCTTCTTGAAGGGGCTAAATAAAGGAGAGGTGGTTACATATTTGTCTGTGTCTTCAGACACCTGCCGTAATGTGATGAATACAGACATCACAATCTGTTGCCATGATAGAATGCAAGATGTGAAGTACATTAGGGCACACAATGTCAAGAACAGAGGCATCTGAATTAAGGCCAGTAGGCTAATAGGAGCAACAAGCCCTTATTTAGCATTGAGATTATGCTAAATAAGATTATGCATTATACAGAGATGACCCAAAGATGACCCCAGTAAAAATATTTAACGCTGTCAGTAAATATAAGTATTACTGGTAATATCAGTCATGGATATTATCATCTGGTAATATCCATGACTTAGTAGAAAGATAATACTCAATTCAATTGTCTATATTGTTTTTACATACATTTTAAATGCTTTTATTATGCTTGGCAATTCAATCCTGCATTATACAGTATGTTTATAACACATGAGATGCTCTATTGATTTTCTTGGCTGCTTGTAGTAGTTTGGCCCCAACACTTAAAGCTTACAAGTACATGAGTTACATTGGATTCCTGTCAATTTGATATGCTCAAGACAGAAATTTTGCTGACGTTGTTGAGTTTACACTTACAGGCTATTGCCGTCTGATCTTGCCGATGTCTCCACCTTCCATCTGCCCAATGTGACAACACAATTCACTTAACATCTTTCACACTTACCCGACCATTACTTACTGACACACTTTTCTCGTCCACAGAAAAGACTGTTGTTCACTTAAGAGTCCTGTACAAATATGGTACTTAAAATCTATGCAATGAATACAAGAAAAATGGTTAACCAGTTAATCTATTATTAGTTAGCACAAAAGCTAAGCTTTTTCATCTGTAAGGCTTGAAAAATATTCAAAGATTTCTGAAATAATACAATAGCTTTGTGTAGTGAACAATCCAAAATTTCTTTCCCCTCTTCTGTTTCTCAGTTTAATCAGTGTCATTGAAATCTGGCCACCGGCCAACCGTATCAATGTCATGTTTGTCATATATTCCTTTTGTAGTTCATTTCAGACATTTAATGGAAGGAGTTATCAGTGTATATCCGTACCTCACACAAATCTATTATATAGCTTGACGAGACTTGCAATGTAACGCATACTGTATGTACTATTATGGAGCATTTTTGGAGTTATCATTCACTTTAACTACATGGAAAAAAGCGTTTCAGCATCCTCTTTGAGACATACAATTTCACATTGGAGAACTCAAAATAAAAGTCAACACAAGAGGTTGCATAGAAAATAAAAGCTGATACATTTATTGATGAATTTGAGCCGTAAACTACTAAACTGCAATGCAACATTTTCAATTACAATGCATGTGTTTTTTTGAAAACAAACATACAAGTGTTTCAGTAGTCCATTTCTGCCTGACCTGCCGTACCTCTCTTAGAACAAAATAATGTACCGCAAATTAAAATTTACTGCAACTGTCCTATAAACATTGTACACCGGAAAGAAAACAAATGGCAATAAATTTAAACTGCTGTATTCCCAGTACCCTTCAACTGTAGTCTTCAACCGTATAAATCACCTCCAGTACTTTTGTCTTGGCTGCAAGAGCATGAGCTGGTACTGTCCAAAAGGGTCCACTTGGCTGCATCAAGCCTGTGTGTTGTGGAAGTGATGCATCAGCCATTGGCTGGAAGCCAGTCACCTCTGGTAACAGTGGCTTTAATCTGATGCATTTGTAGCACAGCACCTTACTAAGCAAGGTCTTTCAAACCACTATAAATAAAGCTTTAACGGTTGCGTGCAGCTTTCAGTGGGAGCTGGCATTTACGCTGTAAGCTATGCGTTATAATATTTCATCAACGCTGCTAACCTACACTAAATGAGAGTCAGTTTCGCTGTAAACACAATTTACATTGTAAACTTGTCAGCAAGATATTTACAAGGTTGTTTATGAAGTTTTTCGAGCTGTGAAAGGTTTCGTGATTTGTTTTTCAACAGCATTTTATTGGACGTTATCCTTCTGGTGTAACATAAATGATGTGCAGGTCTTTCCCATTTTGACAAAGGCACCATTGCTTTTAACACACTGACACTTCGTTACATTAAACTGAAATGTTTATAGCATCTCTCTGAGGTACATTTTCTCCAAAGATATTCAGGTGATAAACATTTGCATTATCTGGAATTAACTTTTTTCCTATGACCATTGAAGAGCGTGTCACAAAGAGCAATGACTTGCATGTAGAAAACAACCATAAAAAGTAGGCTAGTTGAATTCAACAACGGTAGCCTATATATAGCTTAACTGGGACATTGTACTGAGTACCATTTGAGATAGCAGCAGTTCTAAGCCACTTCTGCCAGTCTGCATCAATGATACAGAAAAGAATAGTATGAAAAATGGCCATATATCAGCTCTCAATAATATAATTTCATCTACAAATCTTGTGGACGTTTCACTGTCCCTTTCAAAAAAAAGCTACACTTCAAAAAGTTCTACATATGCATCCTGGTACAAAAAGCAACATAATTCAAATAGTGTAATAAAAATAAGGGTAGAGTGTAAATATATATTCATATTTATACATTTCTAGCTATATTTACAAGAAAGGCTGTCAGTCAGATGCATGCCCGTTGTTAAAAGTCATCTGGGCTGATCATTTAATGAAATACATTTTAAGAACTTGATCTAAGCAACAGAAGAAATGTCCTCATCACCAATACAAAAAAATTCAAAAACTCCAAACATCCCACAATCTGTCCAATAATTACGGTGAATTCTTTAAGGTTTTCTCGACTACCAATGACAAAGAAGGATTCTGTTTGAAAGATGGAGAAGTTCTTCACAAATGCATATACGCACCACTCTCTGCTCAAGTGCCCAATAGCTTTACAACAACAACAACAGATACAAAGGGCTCCATATGTGACCAGTTTGTTCTCTTCCAGGTGTGTCATCACAAGATCTCCATCCCAAGCACTTCCAGACCAGGCAACTCTGTAGTGTGCTATGTGGCGAAGCATTATCTCCTAAAGTTCATGGGTTAAGTCCAGCCAGGTAGCACACTGAAGAGTAATGAGTGAAAGCTCAGCGCTTTTTAAATGGCACTCCACGGTTGGGGTGCGGGGGGAATTTGGGCAGGCAGGGTTCATCAGCGCTGGGGTCGTGGGAGAACACAGAGTCTTCACCAGAAGAGCAGGTAGAGCTGCGTGTGTCAGGGAAATTTGGAGAAAACTGGTCCAAAGACACAGACAGGTCCAGATACTCCTGAAATTACCAAGTACAAAATGAGTGTGAACTGCACTGACATACGAAGCAGAATACAATGTCATTGGAAAACAACCTTCGAGTTTTGAGTAATCAAAATACTTGTGATGCAGTTTCTAAAGGACTCACCTGATTGGACGTCATAGAGAGCGTGCGGTCTAGATCTTCCACCAGCTGTTTGAAAGTAGGTCTCTGAGATGGAACAGCATGCCAACAATCTCTCATCATCATATACCTGTAAAAGTAAAAAGTTACACCAAAAAAGTTCAACATTCTAATAGCGACAACCTCAATCGAGACAAATGTTATATTACTGAAACAGTCACTTACAGCTCATGGGTGCAAGTGGAGGGGCGGTCCATGCGGTGACCTTCCTTTAGCAGTTTAAAAAGTTCCTCCACGGGAACACCCGGATATGGTGAGCCACCAAGAGTAAAGATCTCCCACAGCAACACCCCAAATGACCACCTAAAACACAAAGACACCATCAGAGTGGTCAACATTACTAAGCAAGACTTGCATCTTGTACCCAAGTAAGACTGAAAGAATATGTTTGAACATACACATCACTCTGGTGGGTGTAAATGCGATCAAAAAGAGCTTCAGGTGCCATCCACTTTACTGGTAAACGACCCTGTGAAAAACA
>JAZGTK010011111.1:0-15869 GCA_036877625.1 Ambastaia sidthimunki | reverse complement strand
AATGCCAGTTGAAGCAGCTTTGTCTTTAGTGGGCTGTCAGGTTTAAGCCGTGCCCTCACCTGCAGGATCATTCAGCACGGAGCTAAAAGCGCTGATAATGAAGTCAACTTTGAGCTGGATGACCTGCTCCTCAATCATGATCCCAGTGCCATTGTCCTGCTGCTCGATGTGGCAGAACCGCAGGTCTACCACATGCCGTCCTGCTTGATGACCACACAGGTGAAAGGAAGTGCAGGAACTCACACTTGCTCCTGGGCACTTCCATCTTGGGAACAGAGAAAACAAAGGTATTGAAATTAATTGTTAACATGGGAACGCCTGACAATAGCGAAGATACTTGCATTTATTCATCTTTAGAAAAGCATAATGGTTCGATGGAACGTGTTCAATACAAGTTAAGCTCTATTGACAGCCTTTGTGGCATAATGTCGATTACCACAGAAAATAATTGACACATCCCTTGTTTTTTCTTTAAACAAAGATTTGCAGATTACAGTAATGCACTTCCATAATTCTGAAGTATATATAGAAAAAAGTGAGGCTTGTATTGTAGCGAAGCACTTACTCTGTATGAATTATTCAATAAAAATCTTTTTATTTGCGCTATCTAAACTTGTCTAAAACATTGTTTTAAAGGTTGGAATATATTTCAGAGTGGATGATAATGCATTACCTACGAGCAATGTTTGCCACATGTAAACGGCTCCTTCCTGGTATTTTTAGGGGTATTATGGTAAGTTACTATGTATAAGTAATGTATTAAGTATCACAGCTAAGTCTTGTGGCTATACTTTGGAATCAGTAATAATTTAATAACTACTGCCTGACCCCATTAACTTCATTACAGTAAGTGCCATATTTACCACATTTTTGGTTTCTTGCAAAAACAAAAATTTCTAAAGGAGTCTAAATTATTTTCCGTGGTAATCAACTTTATGTAACAAACACCGTCAATAGAGCTTAAAATATATTGATCCTGTAACAATCCTTTTAAGTTAGAGGGTTAATCCCCTTAAATGAAACACTAATGGAAGTGTAGTATCTGTCTCTGGATGCCTTCCACAGCTGTGGACCATTTTCCAATAGTTTTACATTGACTTGTTCCGCCCTCAGGACACACTATATGTGTTAATCTTTTTCAGGAATGTTGCACTGAGCAGATTAACTTAGATTCACAATCCTCTCTCACTTTACTGCTTGTGTCAACACACTGCATACAATTATAGTGATGTCCCCGAAAGAGTCACATTTGTGGAGAGAAGCTTTCATCTCTTCTCTCATACTGCTCTTTACTATATTGTTTATATCCTCACTGAAGCCCATGTCTTGGTGTTACAGTCATCTATCATCTATCTGAATCCTCAGCCAACTTTATAGAGATGAACACCTTCCTAACCCCCTCACTGACACCACCACCGGTGCGTCTTAAACCATATTTACACTCAGGAGGTGGCACTGAAGCAGCATCTGAAGTGGCATTTAGGTGTATTTATTATGGTATGTTTAATGCTGCTTGGAGCTGGCATACATACATTTACACAACAATATCAATTACAATTACAATTGGCTGAGGCATGAGACTATTAAATTTCTTCATAAGAATTACTTATTATGAAATTTAATATACACTCTATTATGAAAGAAACAAAGTTTAATGGTGCTCTGATGCAACATTATTTTTTGGTAGAATTCTTTTTGTCTTCCTTTAACCAGATTCCGATATCTCGGACAGGTGACCTTGCCTCATCCGCTTCACTACTTGCAGTCTTCTTGGCTGCAATCACACCAGCCAAGATAAGCTTCTATAAGGCAAGATTTTTGCCTCAGAACCCAGAAAAAAAACTCTTCTTCTCACTAATTAACCCACTAGCTTCGCCAACTCCTTCCTTTTTCTTTCTCTCTCTTGATAACTTTGCCACTTTCCTCTAAAACAACATTCTGACCATCAGTGCATAATTTTCTTCCCCTCCAGAATCTACTTCAACAAAACCTTCTCAAAAACTACTAGTTTCTCTCCTCTCCACACAGACCAGTTTCACAGTCCAACAATCCCACCACATGCCATCTCGACCCCCTTCAGTTACCCCTGCTTCTCTCCATCTTACAGGACCTACTCCCATTCATCAACTCCAACTCATCACCATCCATCAGATGTTCAGAACCACATGGTATCTTCACCACCTTTTCCTCAGTGAAGTCTTACTGAGGACTCCTCAGTGAAGTCTTACTGAGGACTCCTCAGTAGGACTCCTCAGTAAAGACTCCTAGAGCATGCTGTGTTGAACCGGAGCTCACCCACAGGTATAAGAACAACCTTTCTTTCTAACCCCAGTCAACACGATCAGATTCTACCTGAAGAGGCAGACCCTGTATGCAACACTCCTAAACTCTGTTTGCTTTCTAAACAGTACTTAATAAAAAATCTTGCATGGGCTTGCTTTTTTGCTATAGATGTTAGTGTATCTGTATTACGTGAAATTGTAATATTTAACACTTGTTTGTAATTATACAGCAAACATTTAGTTTTTCTTTTCAGCCAACATTCTAATTTGCATACTTACCATCTGTTGACCACAAGAGTATCGCGTGACGCTAAAGCACTAAGTTGCTTTAAATAAGACCGTCTGCTTAATGCTTTAAATGTAAATGTGAACGTTTCATTAAGAAATAAAACTAACACCCACAATCGAAGATAAAAAAAACACTCATCTGTTATGAAGACAGTTAATTTATGGACACAGTGATTTAACACACCCCTGTTTGAACGTTCACAGAGCAAAGGCAGAGCTAATAGTTGCTGTAGTTACCCATTTCTAAGTTTAACTTTCTTGTCACTGTTTCCATGGCAGCGTGGCAACAGTTGTCATTGAGAAAAGAATATGTCTTAATTACTTTGTTAAAACGCTCCATGGAAAAATAAATCTCATTATATAAAGTGCTGCCCACTGCAACCGCTCAACATTATCACCTTTATGATAACTTCTTCTACTTTTTTCCCTCATGAACTCCTCTTCAGCTCCAGCTCTGTGGTTTTTCCACAAGACTGACATTTTTACTGTGGTTAATAGCAATGAAAAACACTGTTGTCTTTGACACCAACTAACCTAGAAACTAGGTGAGTATACAATATAAATTGGCGAGTGGTACTGTAAATGCAATATTTTAAGGAACTCCATTGCTCTTCATGAACTGTTTTGTATAAACTGAAAACTGTTTTTTTCCCACAGGCAGACCACTGTTCATATCTACTAGACACAGAATACCACATACGACAAAAACTAGCTTAACTGTTCTAGCTTTATAGTGTTCTAAATATTATATTAATGCATTACAATGTGTTTCTAATGCCAGCTGTATGTTAATTGTGCACTCATACATAATTATAGGTAACAGGTAAGTATTATGATAAAGTATAATGCGCAGAATGAACGAGAATGTGACATGCATGATTATGTTGTACAAAAACATCAGCCTACTTTTAAAAGTCAGCCTAATTGTAAAAGCTGCATTTAACCTTTGTCCTGTGTTGTATCTAAGACATGAAGGCATGTTTATTTTTATCTTCTAACTCTGATCTATTTAACTTTGGCTCATTTAACTCATCTGACCTTATGTTAAATTTAATTTAGTGGATATATTTGACTTTTAATATCTTCACTGTCATTTCAATCCATTAAATAAGGCCATTCAGGAATCTAATTTTTTCTGGTCTCTTTTATTGCCTGTCTGTTGTGTAATTTACAGTTAACTGTGTTAACTTCAATAAGGTTCCATCTGAAACTAAATATTTAATAATATTTCATAAAATTAATATTAATATTTCATGTAACTATTCCACATTAAAGATAGAATTTTGCAAAATAGCAGTAATAACTGAGTTTCCTTTTATACATTATATTCATTTTAGGACCTTCTTTCTCTGCCTTCTATAAGAGCCCACCAGGTACAGCACATGGTAGTTGTAAAGTCAAAGAGTGTAATTTCTATGACACTACCTGAACTAAACTGTATTACAAAAATTAATTCTTGTTTTCGTAAGTTTTAAAAACTGCATGTCTTTTATTGTTTGACCAAACAGGAAGTTCTACCTGTTTCGAGATCATCTACATGCTACAACTACACAACTAAACTTAATTGCATAGACAGTGTACTAAAACTGGAAGTGATTTTTAGTAATATGCAAAGGATAGGTGAGCTACAGAAGATTATTTCCATCTAATAATGGTAACATCCAGCACATATGGACATGAAACAATGGCAGTCAATCCATGTGACTGGAGGAAACAGGTAGAAATAGCATCAGCAGTGAGCAATTCCAAAAGTGAATGAGAACTAAATTGAAAACTACAGTTTATTACCACAGTTTACCTCCCTCTACAACACACAATGATTTGCAGTTTTATTCATGGAGGTAAAAACAGAAAGAAATGGAACAAACATTCTTCAGGATAAATAATGTGCATTTTACTTTCTCACTCACTGCTATAGGAGCAGATCTGACATTTATAAACTCTGTCACTTACCTAATTTACTGGCCTTTGCAACTAAGAGAAGAAACTCTTTTGATTTAAAGAATCACTGCAGTCAACCTCTCAAAGATCTTGTCACACTAAGTCCTGCAATAAAGAATTAACAATAGTATTCTGTGAATAGTATTCAATAGTATTCTACTATTCGTTCAGGGATAGTAGCATTTCAGTCAACTACTAAATCTCAAAATGGGCTATTAAAATGTGAAACGATTATTTAGTTGCGATATTGAGTACATGCTACATTTCCATGTTTTTTAAGTCAACTGGAGGTGACGGTGGCAAGTGGCCCATGAGATCTAAGTCATGCCACTGAGTGATATGGTATTTGTGGAGCCTTCAGCAACATTCAAACAGCATGTTAAAAAGGTCATATAATGCAAATTAAAAATGTTTAAACACATTAAAACTTCATGATTTGCTCAATTTATATGTAAAAGGTGACGACCAACATTTGAAACTAGCAGTCGGCATCTGGAGAGCATAAAAGCACTTCAAGTTCAGTATAAATCAGTGATGTAATACAGTTTAACTGGAATTATGGCCTCCCCAAACATGTACCATAAAATAATGAAGTGAATGGCAGGCAGCTTCCTCACGAAGTATGTCGATAAGACAAAGGGCAAACGTGAATGGATCTAAGTGATACTTAACCCCGTCGCTACAGATTTGTCTAGCACAGCTGGCATACACCCCAAGGATGAACTGCATGATAGAGACTATCAATCTCTATATAATTATGCCCATCACTGTTTGAGCGAAGCACACAAAGGCCTTGTGCAGGATTGAAGCAAAAAGCAATGAATTCATCAAAGAGTTTAGGTTTTCATTTTCTAAATGTATAATGAAATTCTGACCTAACACAAACCTTATGTGTCTGAAAGTCACCCTGTTGCACATTGTATGGCACCTTGTAAGATAATATTTAGTCTCTGATGGATGTGTGTGTTGTGCATCACTCATAATACAAAGGTAAAAAGGTGTTTGTTTAAAACTGTGACAGAAGTCACACAATTATGTCTAAATCTGGTCATCGTAATCAAGTCGCACTTTCCACTGATCGTTTACTTCAAACTGAAAATAAATTCTGTCATCATCTTCTCGCTCTTTTGTCACCTGCTTGTCTTTTTCCTGTGGAGCACTAAAGGAGTTATTCTAAAAATATCACAACACCTGGGTCTCGCTTATTGACAACTCCATCACAAGACTGACGTGTTTAGCACGTTTTCACAAGTGTGTCTTGTTAATAAAACTGTGGTGAGCGCTGACTTAACTACCTGTTAAGTAGTTGTTGGCAAATTTCTGTCTGCTGAAAATAACATTATAAATATAAATCAGCATGTGATTGCATCACACCTTGCTGGGAAACAAGTTGCAGAATATTCATAACATGAATACACATAATGTGGCTTGTTTACTGGAGGACACAGCCATAGTCAAGGTTGGGGGTATGGAGGTGGTGAGAAACATTGAGAAACATCTAGAAACATTGTCCTGGCCTACAAACTCTTTGGTGTATGGGGGCAGTGGACACAACCTTATAATTTGGCTCGAGGCAAATGTAGGCCTACATAAAATATGTTTTGTGTTTTAACTGGTATTGAGAATGGCACATTTGACTGGAGCACATACTGAAAGAGCAAAAGGCAGGTAACATTGTGCAGAAAATTCTTACATGGAGACGATCTGGGTGTGTATTATGCTAATTAACTTACTGTGTACACGTGTATCCGCAATTAGAATAATCCACATTCATCTACATTAGAATGAAGGTCAAAACAAATGTATCTGTATACGCACATGTTGTAATTCCACCATAATTTTTTACGCAATTAATAGCAAATGAGAGCAATTTACTTTACTCTGCCCAAATATGTTTTGGTTAAAATGGTTATTCCTCTTTAACTTCTGGTCATTTAAACCAATACTTCATGCACTTGAGGCCCATAGTTACACCTCTGATGTTACAACATTTTTCACCATCATCCACTATTGTCTGTAAAAGCTGTTGTGCACTATTTTTACAGATCTCAGCAACAGGCTGAATTGGAAACTATCTAGCCAATTATCAGCACAGATCCAGCACATGCCCCTGAAACTTGATGCTAGAGTTCAAACATATCAGAATCAATATATGTGTAGCGATTGTATCCTTATAGCATCAACTCTAAGGCAAGCTGTGTGTTCAAGTTATGATTAAATACTTTTTTCATTGTAGTTTTAACTGGCAGTGACTACCAACACTGAGAAGTAATATACCACAATAAAAAGTAACAAGCCCAATTTTTATGAGTTCTGTTATAAACGTAAAGCGCAACATATTGATATTCAATATACCATCTGCTGTTTGTGACAAAATCCTCCCAAATTCATCCGCAATTATTTGAAAAACTTTGGCTGAAAAATACTGCTTGCTTTTACAGTTTAAATTCCATATGCAGTAAAAGATGCTGTTAAAACTGTTTTTGAATTACAAACTTCAGTTATGAGATTTATAGATGCTGTCCAACTTAATTACTGGAACAACAGATTGAAAATCTATGAAATACTACATAAGGCCACAGAGCTTTAGCATTTCACTGGCTTTTGCAGGAAGCTGAACTATTATAATCAGATATTACAGTATACACACTGACAGACAAATCTAAACTCAACATCTGGACCAGTTTGCCTACCCACAACGTCTGGAGTTGATGCATCTTTTTCAGTGCCAAACTGCTGCCAAACTTAAAGCGATCTGGTTTTAGTTACATCCACTGTAAACAATTTCATGGTGGGTGTAAATAGAAAACCATTTTTATAAAGGCAAATGGTTCCAAATGCATATTTTGCTGATAACCATTACCGAGACAAAGAATGCACAACGTTGCAATCACACAATAAAATGACAGAAACAGAGAGTAAAAGATGTTCATAAATTTCACAGGCCAAGAAAAAACATTTTTATGCAAGCCAATCACTACAGAGGCTGACATTAGAGACAACATGAGAGAAATAAAATATCACAGAGACACAAAAAAAAGTAGTCTGTAGATGACAAACTACTTTATTTTTGTTCAAATAAAGAAAAACATGGAGATGTGCACAACACAAAAGAAAGCAAAGGAAACTCTAGAAATGGACTAACCGATGTTATTGAAGACCGCCTGGAAGCCCTCCACGTTCAGTGAGGTCAGAGTTCTCCCATTCTGCCCGAGCCCCTTCTCTAAAACAACATGAGAAACACACCATCCACACTGCATCTGTCTCAGCTGCTTCCATCTGTCTGTATTATTCACATAAAGAGGATGTTAGCCTCAATTATTCTGCGCTACTGTGAATTTCAGAACGTAATTACATCAATCATCTCACAACCTTTGTGATGGCAGCGTATAGTTCTGCAACATTAGTGCAAAGTGATTCTGCGGTCACGTGCTGCTATATGTTGGGGTACAAAAGACAAATAGTCTATAGGCTGTGAACTCAGAAGTGTTCGTCAGGTAATAAGCAAGTTGTTTAGGGCAAATGGGCATTAGGGTCAAAAAAAAAAAAAAGATTTTTTATGTTCATACATTATAGTGGCATATGCGGTCTGTTCCAAAACAAAGTAAGCTGACAGAGGAAGCATTTAGGACACCATAAGCGTGCTCCCATTTGAGGGCTGATCCAAAAGGTAGACAGCTTAATTACAGTATGCTGCTCCTAAGCAACTTGTTTTGGACAAATGATGATGATGCGGAGAGAGATGTTGAATGTAAAACATACTTAATAGTTCATTTATTTAATTGTTAATTTTTTTTATTAGTAAAAAGAAAACATAGTTTTAAATATTAATGCTACACACAAATTTAGGGGAAAAAAAAAAAATCTAATTTCTTGCTGTCATCACTCTTCTTGTATGGCATGTCCTAAAAATCATTTAAAAAAGCATTTTTAGAGTCATCTGTGTGAGGAGGAGCAATAATTGTGTTGTGCACAGAGCTGATGCCTATGTAGAACATTCCAAATCATCACTTATGAGTGTAGACAGAACACTTGTTTTTTGGAAAAGGGCTTGTGCTTTCTCAAAACTACCATTCTTCCCAATTAAAATAATTGGGGTGATGAAAATATAGCATTTCTCTGCAGAAAATTATTAAAGTGTTGATTTAAAGGTCAGCTTATGGGAGTCACTGTTCCCTTTATCTAACCGTAACCAACCTCCATCAAATTTGAGAACCATCTCCCTCCCTTTTTTTTCTTTCTCTGTCAAGACAAAAAAAATCGAATCAATCGTGGTCAGGTGTTCTGGATGAGGATTATCGATTGCCATTTCGAACCACCACAGCTCTGGACAGATGGATGTCTTAGCTGCTTGCCTCGCTAATGTGGCTTTTAATTGTGTTTTGTTAGTTTGCTTTTTTCCCTGCATGGTTATTAATGTCAGTGACATTTGACTGAAAAACCTGACATCATCCCCGCCTTATTTGTACCTTTACGGAAAGATCTTTCATCTAATCAATCTCAAACTGCACCACCTTGTAGATCAAACAGAACTGATGGATTTCAAAAGAGCTGCAAAGACAGACAGATGCACACAAAGAAACTACATTTAATGTTATATTGTGGCATTATATTGATTTGATTAGCTGATAGTCACCATGCTTTCTAAAGGTGAAGTATATAAACACTGGGGCACTATTAAAACAGTGCTCTGTTTGTTTGAGCACCTCAACCAGCATATCACAGCAACATTGGTTCAACCAATAATATCAGTTTGCAGCTGTTTGACTGACCAATGCTAAGTTTTGTGCTTTTGTTGTTGTTCCTAGTGGTGTAGAAACTACACACTTCACCTTTAACCACCTCAACAAGCAAGACTGATCGACTAGTTTCTTTAGTAGCAGAACCTTACATGAAAATAGTTCCAAAGAGACAATTGTGTGGTAGCTCTCTGGCATCTTATCTGCAACTGAGGGGTAGTTGTGGCCTACTGGTTAGACAGTCAGACTTACAACCAGAAAGTTGCTGGTTTGTTTCCATTGCTGGCATGTAGCAACTGAGGTGCCCTTAAAAATCACATTTCCGGTACAGGCTGCCATACCTAACAAAAACGTCACATTCACTTTTCTCTGCTGGAGGGAGCTCTGGGTTCTTGATCTGAGGAATGCCCATCTTACTAAACATCTGAGGAAAGAGCAGAAAGCTCTTCGAACATGGCAAACAAACCTCTCTTTTCTTCTGGGTCTTTCACCCACTGCTGTAAACAATACATTCAAGTATTAATCTTATTTCCCCCACTGTTACTTTTGGAATATTTATAAAGAATCAGTCTAAAAATTAGAGTTTAGAGTTGATTTCTCCAGTGCTTTTATACAGTAAAAGCATGGGTCCGCTTGGCCCTAATGAAACAACATTATGTTGTTATTGCCTTATTCTTCATCCTCTCTTATTCAGCTCCAGAAAGCTGAATAATTCAGCTTTCAGACCCGGTTTGCATCACCCCATCTCAACTAAATATTTACCAGACGTCTCCCTGGCAATATAATTTGATTTACTGTACAGAGGGTACAGTTTCCTACTTTATACTAATACAGGCACTGGTCCATGTGTGCTGGAGAGCTTATATTGAGAGAAGAGGGGGAGGCCAGTTGTTGCTAATGGCCCTGTCTGGGGGTTATCTAACGTACTGATGCTGCCATCTCCACAGCGATGAGTGACGGGAGGAAGAAGCTGATGGGCTGGTTGGGTTGGTCTCCTGCAGGACTCTCTGAACCGCTCATGGAGGATTTTCAGTGTGAAAATGGAGAGATTTGGGATGGTCAGGAAAATGAAAAACAAAAGGAAGGGGTACACCTTTGACAGATGGACAGAACCTCACACAAATGCTTAAAAAGTTAAGATGTACTTACACTAGGCATGGTTGTCTTGTCCCGAACCACGTCGAAGCTCAATCGAACCATGCTTTGGACCACCTCTCTACTCTGGAATGGAGACCCAGAACTTGGTTGATCTGTTGTTGGCTTCTCAAACTTTAGACCAATTGGCTGAGTGATGCTAGCTTTGTCCCAGACACATCTGCACAGACTGTGGTAAAGACTGATACCTCTTAAAAAAATACTGCCGACTTCACAATGATCAGGCAACTCCATATTGGTAGACAACAATATGCCTGTTTTAAATTATACATAAGATAATTTGGCTCCACCAAATAAAATATTCATGGAAGAACAAAATGAATGCAGCACATTACATTGGTAGTGAAAAGAAGGGCTATGGATGTAGGTGTTGTTCGTTAGGTTTTAGGACACATGAAATGCAACAATGGACAATGTCACGTTTTGAGTCAGTCTGAAAGACCAGGTACAGATTTGCTTGGCCATGTCAATGGAAAGTAATGCAGAAGTGACTGCATGTTTCTGAGAGCTCTGGTGACTCGTGGGACATCAAGGCTGCATGTGTACAATAAAAGGCTTTCCTTGAAATCGGTTTCCAAACAAACCGGTGACTTCCATATGGAAAGCAACAGAAAAGGTTTTTCATAAAGTCATGCTTAAGCAACATGACAAAATGAGACAGGCACAAAGCATTAACCAAATCATAATATGAAAGACATCTGTAATATCTGACAGCAAGGACAAATACATCGAGGTAATGCTGCAATGCTAAAGGCCTTAAAATGTAATTCAGTCAAACAAATATGCTTTTAAATTAGCGCTCAAAAGCAGAATTGTTTCAGTATGATAAAGCACACAAGATGTAAGAGGCTTCAAATTGTTGCTTCTGGGAGTGTTCCTTGTTTAAAAAAAGAATTCATCAATGATACCCTACCAAAATAAAAACACAATAATTTACCCTGCTCTACTGCTGTATGTCAACATTGATGCCTTAAAATATTTGTTTGTCCCAAATAATGACACTGTTATATTATACTGTCACCTCTGCTAATGCAAAACAATGACTTATTTCATGTATGAACCGTAACCCTGTGCCGGAGGTGCAATGGCGCACTTTGAATTGTAAATTGGGCATTTTTTTATGTTGCATAAACACAACAGTAGCGCCAAACTAAGTCTCTGCATTCTTAAATTCAGCATCTTGTTCCATTATTTATTTGCATGTGTTACCTGCTGGTAAATGAGCCACAATGGGAGGTCAGGCTAAACATGACCCCTGGAATACGCATTCCTCTCAAGCACTGTGTTAGCAGTCATACAGCATGTTGCTACAGTGTTAACGCTCTGTATGCTATTGTACTGGACGGAGGTTGTCTCTGACTGACACAGAGCAAATGTACGGTCTAATCCTCGGTTTACATGGAGCGCAGTGCAACTGGGAATCACTGTTAATGATCTTAAACAGTGGATTGCATCAATAATCCTAACGATCCTGATTAAGGATAGCTGTCGGCAGAATGTCTGTTAACACAGCTTGTAGGAATATTCAACATACATTGTCAAGTGACCTTGCACATCTCTTAGAAGACTGAGAAGGGAATTCATACAGAACGAACTACGTAGCATGCTAGCGTTGTTTAACTGCACACACTATTTTACCGTTTAATTTGCTAATTCGCTGAAGTAACTTATGCATATTAGGTAATGCCGTAAACACTTTCAAAATATTTAGTACTTATATGTTTAACACAATTGGCATTGCACTGTTCATCATCTTGCAGGTCAGTCCTGAGTGTTGGTTGGGGAAGCTGCATGATACTACGACTAAAATCTAAAATACTTTACTGTCACTGTAGAGTGTCGGTTTGCCTCTGCGACCCAGGCACTCATATCTTTAAAATGTCAAAAGTGTATGAAACTACAGCATGATATAAGTCAGATAACAAGCACTTCTCTATCTTTAAATCATCATGCAATTCAACTACTATTATGGTTAACAGCCTTTTAAATTCAGTTTACTGTCTGCTTTCTGTTGGCATTAATAGCACAATTTAAATTTTTCCAAGCAAAGAGAGTTTTGTGAACAAAAAGGGACTAAAGGGATTATTTGTAGAGGTTGACATATTGTATCCCTCAGGTTTTATACACCGTTCTATGTAAAAAATCTCTGTACAACTGCTTTGCAACAATTGTACAATTTGCACATTGTAAAACGTTCTATACACGTTGCTTTCACAGCAAAGCATAACAGTGTCAAAGCATAACATGAAATATGATGCAGAATTATTTCAGTGCATTTAACGTAAGATTAACCTAAAAAGGTGAAGGCAGACACACAGACACGCATACATATACATATACATACAAACAAAGCCTATTTTCCTTTGAGTCCCTCAGCCTTCACATAAACCTGACCTCCACTACTCTTCCTTCTTATCACAGATACAGAGTCTAAAACAAATCCTGTAAAACAATATTCCTGTGAGACTTCAATCTACGTTGGCTTTACTTGTACAACATCCCACATATTTTGAAATAAAACCACCTTTAAATTGTTGTTGTAGTGCGAGAAAACACAGAGCAGGACTTTCTAACAGCAACAAAATATGATACAACCTATCATTTCAAAACCAACGTGGGCATTAGTGAATGCTGTCAAATCACCTCACGACTCCCACCACTATCAACTTAATCCCAAACGCACTTCTGCAGAAATAAATGTATTATTTGTGTGGGAAGTCATCCGGAGTGATAGCCGTCAAAATCCTCACTTGCGAGGACATGTAACTTGTGAGGACCGAGTCATGATGAGGACCCTAGAAAGGTGCCAAACCTCTCGAAAAGGACATTAGGAGACTGTCCTTAAACAGGCCAACTCTGTCATCTTAATTACTTAAACCATTTTAGGTACGACCAATTAAGCTTGGCTCTAAATCAAAGGGGGATCCTTTCAGACTAGGTGCCGGGACAAACTGGGATGAGAAAATGGTTTTAATGATCAATTCACCTCTATATACTGTGGTTTGTGTGTCAAGGTGAAGACAGAAAGAGGAAAGAGAGACTTCTGTGATGGCCATAGTGGCACAGAGAATAAGAAGAGTTATTCCTTATTAAAGCTCATCATTTTACTTATCAACTGACATGTGTAAAAATGGTTTGACAATAAAGGCAGCTGTCAACTTTGAGATCCCTGCTTTCATGCAGAAACGTATCAAATAAAGTCAACTCTGGTTCCACCATTCTGCCATTAGTGGACTGAAGAACTGAAGTTCTCGAGACCAACACGCAAGCTTTTGGAGAGACCAATGCAATATACCACAAATAGCTAAAATTCTATTACTATTATTTTACTGAAGTGAGATACATTAAAAAACGTTCTTTAACAGAACATGTCAAAAACATGACAGGCAGCTTGGGTTTTTTTGAGATTTGCTCACCCTTACATGAGTTTCTTCCTTCTGTAAAATACAAGAACAGAATACAATATATACATAATTCTGTGTCACAACTAAACTGCCTAACTTCATACTTATCAAGGTATATCTCTAGTAAAAAATATTCTCGTTCTTCATTTTTTGCCTTTGATTCATCACAATAGACTTGTGATCATGGCAGTTCTTGGTGGTGAAAGTAGATATTTGAGCTATATTGTATAGTATTTTTACTTTCACACCGGTTTTCAAGTATTTGACAAAAAGCAGTGTTTTTGTAACTTTTGCCTCACTGCATGACCCCATCTGTGTAGGTCTTAATGAGGAGTCGACTTCCTGGCTGTTTCATGACACTAGGGATCCAGACATGGGGCTTCCTCTGATGCCCAACAAACAGGGCAAATCAGTCAGCTGCCTCCTCTGACGAACACCAGAGTAGCACATGCTGCTAAGACTTTCATGTCCTGCATTATTAGCAGTTATAAAACCTAAATCTTTTATCAGATCTGCCACCCGGCACGGCAGGGGAGCCTCGTTTAGAGCGGGATCCAAATCAAACCTTGCAGGACTAAAGTGTGCATTAATGTCTCTAATATCTCTCGCTTGCTTTTAACCTAACATTTGGTTTTAACTGCCGTTTTGGGCTTTGTTTTTTATTCATGATCAACAGATGCAGCGCTGGGCTCATGCATATTCTATGCCATGCGGAATAGAGACATTTTCTTAACAGTCTGAGGTGCTATTTCAGTTTCATTTGAATAATCATATAATGTCCTTAAAGGATCGGGGTCCAATCTTGAACACACAACTACTTTAATTAATTTTTTGGGGATTCACAGCCTTAGTATTTTTCAGTTTTCAGAGTTTGACCATCTTATTCGTATCACTTTCGTCTGACTATTAATTGAGCTTAAGCATTAGTCAGGGCCGAACACTAACTGTTCTCACGATTAAGTATTCTGATGTTGTCTTGGGACCCCCAAAAGCATTTTCAACTAACAAATTAAACATTTACATTTTTCACTGTGCACTGAGCCTTAGCATCTCCTGCAGGGTTGAAGAGTCAAAGCAAAGCCCACAAGGAGGCCTCCCCCCAACAAATTAGTCCCTCAGAAAAGCAACATTGAGGCTGCTTCTACACTCATCTGTTTTCTCAATCATGAAGAATGACTTACGACACAACCCATCCCAATCTGACAAAATGGCGCATGCACAAATTCCTTCAGCTGCCCACCCAAAACTCCTCCTTGCGTTGATTGTGGCTGTTGCCACGGAGACAGTGCTTACCTCAGTTCTTCCCGAAGTGCCCCAAGCTTTCTCAGTGTTGTGTGCTTGATGTCATCAAAGTTGTTCTCCAAATTCACACTGGACTGTAAGATTTAAACACAGAGACAAAGTTGAGACTACTTGAGTTTTGAGTTGAGTTTTGTTTTCTGAGTGGGTTGTCAAAAAATATTTGTGAGCAAATTATACAATGAGTGATCAAATTATACAATAATTACAAAAAAAACAATTGGGGTGTACATTTTAAACAATCCATACATTCCTGAGAATCAAATTAGTACATTATTAGCATAGTTGCTAGGGTACATTATTTGAAAATCTCACTGAAAGGTTTATATATATGAACTTTTATATAACCTATAAAGTTTTTTTTTAATGTGACATAAATGGTCACATACTGTATCATAAATAACCTCAGAAATATCCTTTAAACTGTAGATAATAAATATGACAGCACTGGTAAATTAGACCTGATATACTGTTCAGAGATTATCCTGCTTTTAAAGATTTACAAGTTTCTACTCTAAAATGGAGAGATTAATTGGTGACATTTACTACTGTAACATGCCATGGTTGACATTATCAGACAGGTATTAAAGAGGATATGCCAGGCCCTCCCATTCAAAGAGGTAAAGTTAAAGCGGCTTAAGCCACTTCCTTTATCCTATAAGCTAAAACAGTTTCACAGAAGCCATTGTGAAAACTGACTTAAGCTACTTAATGAAATTTTAAAAAACGAGCAGCCAGGAAATTCTCTCGCACATATAGAG
>JAZGTK010011110.1:0-15871 GCA_036877625.1 Ambastaia sidthimunki | reverse complement strand
AAACAGAATTTCTCTTGTCATAATTATCTATATACACTTAATTTTTGCCCTATTATTTTATTCAAGCTTCAAGACAAATTTGGCTGGGATGCTTTCAAGAAAGTTTTTGCTCTCTACCATGAAATGACCGGAGTGCCAAACGACAATGCAGGCAAGATGAATCTGTATGCTGAAACTTTCTCCAAGGTGGTAAACCTAAATCTGTCTTCATTCTTCAAAGCCTGGGGTTGGCCAATCCAGCCCAGCACTGAAGAGAAGATCTCTCATCTACCCGGGTGGAGTGACCATCCTATGATGCAGTATGCATAAGAACATCCAAAACAGTTTAAGAAATTACAGTGTGAATACTGATGCAATTCAGGTGTAGATTGATTTATGCTAATCTGATTTCTTGGTGGTTTATGAAGCTGTAACTTAAAGTGTTTTATGCTTTTTAAAAGTCTATGGGTGAATAATTGGTTCACATCAAATAATTTTCTAATGTTATTTTATTGATACAGTCTCCCGTAAAGCATGATGATGTTGGGGAATACCTGCCACTTTAGCCTACAGAAGCCTTTTTCCTGTTTTATTTAATCCTGCCTACAGTTTTCCTTTTTTGGCATTTTTTTTGTTGTATTCTAATAAAGAGATATAAATTATATATAAATAATTATGTATGCTCATTATACCATTGCTTAAACACCATTGCTGAAATCTAATGGTGCCCTAAGACTTTTGCACAGTACTGTATTAAACAAGTATAATGTTTCAACATTTTTGGTAATTATAATTATAAACAATTATACATTGTAAGTAAATTGCAATTTTTTTGATAAACTGTTGGTTTTGCAATTGTTTGATATCCATGAGAGCAAAGCATTTTTAATATTTTTAACAAAAGACCAAAAGGTTAAAATATAATAACATTATTCACAGCTTTTTTTGCTAATATTTACCAAGAGTGCCAATATTAATGGACTGCACATTAAAAATACATTAAATGAGACAAAAGACATTATTTATTGTCCTGTAACCTTATTTATTCATATTTTCCAGGAACATTTGGTTTGCATTTATAGGATTAAACATAAGCACAACCAGACATAAATCATTCGGATATCATTACAGAAGGATGTGTTTAAAACATTACATGTACTATATAAGCACATATAACAAAACTACATCACATATGCCAAAGGGCTGCATATCTGTTAATGTCATGATGATAATATGATTTGAAGAATTATGTCTTGTTAATGCTCCACAGTTTGGCATTGGCCACTGAACAGCTCCTTAGCTGCTAGAGCAGAGTGTTCCTGAAGAAATTCAACCATCTTATCTAGGCTACGTTCTTCAACCTTATTTTCATTTGTGTTTTTCGCAATTGCAGCACCACTTAAGATAGGTTTGTCATTTTGATCCACACAACAAAAGGCGTTCCAGATGAATTCTGGGATGTTCACCCTTTTGACATTTTCCTTTACGATCCAGTTGTTAGAAGAAGGGATGGCACCAACCAGCACATAAGCCTGAGCACATTTTTTTTCTCTGAAATTTTTTGACATTTTAAACTCATAACTGCCCCATTCCCCTTCGTTCAGTGTGTGGTCTTGGGGCACCACATTGGTCAGCGTATAGGTGGAAACACGACTTTCACCTAGTAGAATGCAATAATAAATTAATATGTAGAGAAAGAAAACGTTAAAAAGTACACTTTTATTCTCTGGATTATTTGATTTCAGGATATTTTACTCTAGCATGTAAATGTACTAGAGTACATTGTAAATGTACTTTACAGTGTACATTTGTAAATGTAGCTTTGTAGACTAGGCTTGTTGGTTGTTAGGTCAAAATGTTAAATGCTGTCTTTCTTTGTAAGTTGCTTTGCATAAAATGAAAGTGACAATTGAAGGTTAGGTGCCTTGCTCAAGAGCACTACATACTGGCACTGGAATAGAATCAGCAACCTTCTAATTACAAGCCTGACTCACTAACCAGTAGGCCACAACTAAAAAAAAATATTGAAAAAAACTTTTTTAGGGGTCCAAGCAAGAAGTGCAACCCCAAAAGGTTGAGCCAAGAAGTTCCTCTTATGTTTATGCTCATAACATTTGACTTGCCCTTATTTTTTTGGCTAATGCAGGTTACATCACACCCTATGACATCACTTCATGAAAAGAGGTCATTTGTTTAAAATTTGGCCTGCATTGTCTAGAGATCCTCATGGCAAACATTTATCAAAAGAATTTTCATTTGTCAAGCCATGTAGCAGATATAAGCAATTCAAATCTGTGGGTGTGGCCCATTTTCACCAATTGACCAATATTTTCTGAATAAAAAAAACAAAAACCTGTTTGAAGCCTGATAATTGCCACTTGCTATTATATATACTGTATATTTTGTAAAGGAATGAATAAATGAATTATACACAAATTGTAAGATGTCACTTCAGTTACCTAAAAAGTGAAGAGAATTTTTTTCAAGATTTATACCTCCATGGTGTGCACTGGGGTTTAGGTGTCCACGGTCAAAACCTGAGTCTTTGTAGTCCTTATATACAGCTTGTTGTTTGTCCAAGTTAGGATTCTTATTCTCAAGTTCATACCTCAGATCATCTTCATCCATCATGTCGCCGGTCAACGTGGGCATCACCAGCTGTAGAAAAACAGTATAACTTCTTACATGACTTGCTTTGTTGCAACATCCGTAGTCTTCAGTAATATACAACAGCACAATAGATTCCTGATAACTGGTTATTATTTTTATTTTATTATTTATTTTATCATTGTTTACCACCTGAAATAGCGAAATGGTGAAAGCAAACACGTTAACTGTAGTTTGCAGAGATTCAGTAATTAAAACAGATAACATTATTTTAAAAAAAGCCCTTCATTCTGCATTTTTTTTAATTTTAGATGTGACAGGATAAACCAGACATAAAGACAGGTGAACCCAAACAGAGAGCGTTATTGAATAGAATGGCAGACTGATGATAAATGATTAATACTAATAAGAAACCAAAGAAGATGACTGGAAAATATCCCTCTAGGAAGAACAAAGGTGAGTGTAGGTAAACAAATGTGTTCTCATCTCACTTTGATCTCAGTGAGAACCCTGGGAGTTTAATGGGAGTTTAGCTAAATCATTTAAAAATTACTGGTCACCACCCTTTATCCAAAATGGCTAAAACGTAGCATGTTAAGCATGTTAAGTAGCATGTTAAAGCGTTTTGTAAAACCAAACTTTTGTATACACAACATATATGTTTCATATGTATTCATATATATGTTTCGTATTTAAAATATATATTAAAATACAACAATAGTCAACACTTTCTGAAGGCACTATAGATACTAAATTACAATAAATAAAAACTTACCTGTGGCTCAACAGACCAGTATTTCTCTCTTCCACCATCGACATTCGACTCAAAGATGTATGCAGAATAAACAGGTATGCGGTTGTCTGTGTTGTAAAGTGTGGCATAGTAATATGTTCCATGAAGGCGCTGACATAAATGGACATATGTTTTGCCAAACTCCGGAACCATTTTCTTGTAGAAGAATTGCGTGCACTTGGAGAAGTGTTCTACCACTTCACCTTCTGTTGGGTCCAGGAAGGTCCCAATGAGGACACACAAAATGAAGGTAAATTGCATAGTTTAAAAGACTGAACACAACTGATGTCGCACTGCAGAGGAAACAAATGACTTATAACACGTCTCCTTTATCAATATATATTATACAGCTCTCTGAAATACTTGATACTGATTGGTTACTTGCAAAATTCCGAGGTCAGTAATTTCCCTGTAGTGATTAAAACTGATTATTCACCGCTCATCTGGATACTGCACATATTATCTTCTGATTATGTTTAATGTAGGCTATCAGTCCACTCCCCTTATTTGAATTTGTTACAAGTGAAGTAATAAAACCAGACTTTGAAAACAGATATGAATTCTACAAGATAATTGTACCATGCAACATTAGTGACTTTTTGAGTCTACAATTAAAAATATTCATCAACAATTACTTGCAAGTAACTCAGGCTATGATTCCTGTAATCCAGTCTCCAATCCAGATCTAAATCCTCCATGTGTGAGTTTGACCTTTTACTAACTCAGTTAAAGCCTGTCTACCATCTTTATCTTCATTAATGACTAAAATTACGTGCTCTTCACTTGTTTCTGGTTCTGTACCTTCCTGTTAAATCCGCCTTTTATATCTGATACTTAGAAAACCGGGGGTTGACCCATCTATTCTTCATCATTTCTGTGTGACCTCTAGTTAACCAAAATGTTGAGAAAATGTGTTAAAACTCCACGATCCAAAGTCCATTATCATCTCTCCCCACCATAATACTGAGACTGCTCTTGTTAAAATCACTTTTGCTTGCCTGTAAATTGACCTTGGGTTTTATAAAAGAAGCCACAAAATTAAAATAATAATAATAATTACTATTATTGTGCTAATGTATATTATGCTAATTATTATTACTAATGTACATCCAGCCAGTTGTTTTAGCAAAATAAACCTGTTGGGTTGATCCTTTACATTTATGTATTTAGCAGACGCTTAGAAGTTTTTTTTTTTGTTTTTTTTTTACTTTTATTCCTATTTAGTCTCCTATGGTGTCTTTTTTGAGACTGTTGTTGCATGCTCTCACAAGATTGACCCTGCCCTGCCTGCCTGTCCCATCCATGCCATAAAGATCATAAAGATGCGGCTTATAGAAAGGGTCACCATGTTTTTGCATCAACATTCCTGTAGATCAACTCCTGCTTTTGCCAAATGAGAGATGTTTTTGGGTCAACATATGAAATGTTAGTTTGACTGTCACGTATGTAAACAGGAAGAAACAATCTCCTCAAGTAACTTGCAAGTTTATGTTTGAAACATCACATTTTGACAATACTCAGTATTCAAAACTTTGTGTTTGTTATGTGTCACATGAATATAAACTGTGCAAATCCCAGAAGCAGTATTTATGCGACAAGCAATATATTTCTTGGAATGCTTAAATAACAGTACATATTATTTTATTATTGTTTTCTATTTTAAAACTTCTTGTGTTCTATTTCCATTTATTTCCATCAAAGGTCTTGGCTTTTTTTTATTCAGACTTTCAGAGGGACACAACAAGTAACAAAGACAACAAAATTACAGCATCAAATCGCAAATGCAATAAATTAGGAATCACAACACAAATTACCAAGACATACAGAATATTACCACAAATTAATATTTACTTTTAAACCTTTAAAATTATTTAAAAGCTCCTTAAAACTGTTTAGCTTTAAAACACTTTGGAAACTATTCTATGTTATAGATGCAGTATACTTTAAATGTTTTATCCCAAACTTAGTGCAGACACAAGGAACAATAAATCATTTGAATAGAGATTATGGTGTAAATTTTTTTAGATAAGATGAGATAAAAATAAGGAGGGTACCAGCACAGTAGCAATTTAAATTTCTTTGCATAGCCAGTAAAAGTCAATTTGCCTTATCATGCAGCATACAGTGCTGCGTTTGATAACTGTAAGCGTTATGAAAGACCAAGTATCAAATGTTTTCAGATATTGTACAAGAGCATTCATAGAAATCTCCATAGCTGTAAAAGTTAAAAGGTGGCAGACACCAATATTGTCTTTGTATTAAAAAAAGGTTCTGTTTCTAAAATAAAAGCCTGTCTTTAATTTAATTCAATTCAATTTTATTTCAATTAAGATTAGAAATCAATTTATCAATATGCAGCTTAAAGAATAATCAATCAAACTGAACAAAAACTTGAAACACATTCAATATTTGTTACTTGTGATGCAAAATTCACTGGTAATGCTTTGGAGTTAAAAAAAAACATTAATTTAGTTTCAGCTGTATTTAAGACCAACTTAAGTTCAAACAAACAAGACTGTACCATTACAAAAGCTGACTGTATATACTGAGAAGCATGAGAGGCAGAAAATGCATAAGGATAATATTTAAAATATTATCACAAAACAGGCAAAACAGATGAGGTGCAACCATCTAATTGCACACACCTAGTAAAAATGCATAGTAAAAATGAAGGTTCTTGCTGCCAAATTTATAGCATTCAAGCTTTAAGTTTTTATTAGTATATGTGTTCTGTAGTAATATCTACCAAGAGAACGCCCTGATGAAAAAAGCATGAATTCAGCATGAATTCACAGGATAACTGGTCAAATTTGTTGACCATGATGGTCTTACCATTCAAGCTAGTAAAAATGCACCTTATTGATGATTAAGCTGGCCAAACTGATGTGGTATAGTTGGTTTAATAGAGTAAGCAAGTCAGTTGGCTTTTAAGGATACATTGTTCTCTCCTATGGTTATTGATGCCATTTTACATGTATGCATTAGGCAGATGCTTTTATCAAAAGCAACTTGCATTGTTTTTAAGCTAATAATTTTATTAGTATGCAAGTTCCATGGAAATCAAATCTATTTGCTGTTAATACAATGCTCTACAGGACACACTGTTTCCCTGGATGATTGTTTGGTAAAAGCTTGTAAAATGTTAAATTTTTATTGCTTTGTGTGAATTTAGGAAACAAATATTAATAAACAACAATAAAAGAAATACAAATAAAAGTTCTTGATATGCTTGTTGTTTCCCAGGCTCTTGACTCACAGCTAACAGCAGATGGCAGAATAGTGAAAGAATTCATTTGATATTTGTAAATAAATGTCTACAGACTTCACATTAAAACTATACAAAGCTAGAATTATTGAAGCTATACTTTTAAAATAATGTTACTTATTGTTTTCATCACTGAACTGTGGTGAAATGAGTTAAAAAATTAGCCAAGATACAAAAAGTCTTGACTAAAATAGTAAAATATTCAGTGGATCTTATGTATTAGCATTAAAAGTGAAAACAAAATTATATTCTAGTATAAGTATATTGGTTATATAATATATTTATCTATGCGGCAGACATGTACAAGTTTTTATTTTTTACAGAAAACTATGCAAAATTATCTTTCCCTGTAAGTACACAGTGAGGGGTGGGCCAGTCGTCTTTAATCATAAATATGCGTTTGTTGAGCTTCTAAACAGTGTAAAGAACATCACAAAAGTTGTCTCAAGTTCAGCATCATAGATATTAGAAATGGAATTTCATAATGAACTGTGGGATATAATAAGTCTGTATTAAAGCTACACAACTGTCATTTTTAAACCCTGGTTACACCTTCACTGTAACAGTGTAAAGGTGTAGAACAGTCCAAATCCACAGATCCTCTGTCCACTTTCTCGTCTGTGTCGATGCATTTCAGATTTATTCATACATTTCCAATATATTTATGCATTCTTAATATATTTATGAGTTCTTTCCACTCACAACCCCCCACACACACCCCATCCCATTACTGTAATCCATCACCCCAGCCCAGCATCAGTCGCCATGCAAGCAGCCCCATGAGTTGCCATGGCAACCAATTCAGGCCTCAGCTCATTGCAGCCGGGCTCTTATTGGAGGGAAAGTGCAAGCAGCAGTCTGAGGCTGTCTGGTGAATGTGGTAATTGGCTTGGAGTCTCCCCCTCCCTTCCAAAAAGCAAAATACACATATGTACACACAGAGAGAGAGACACAAACGACATCTAGAGACACATAACATAATTTGATTTTATTAACACAACATGATTAAGATTTAACAGCAGAACACACATATATTTTTATTAAGAATTTAATGTTATGGACAATATTGTGGTCATGCTGCAGAGGGTTAATGTATTTTTTGATGAAGATGAGATGTTAGACATTTTTGGTTTGGTTTGCTCAGAAACTGAGTTTAGATTGAAGTAGTTTGCTGTAATAAAAGGAAAATGAGAATTCATGCCCACAAAAATACAGCTGTAAAAGAATATTTACCGTATTACCAATGTGGCTTTTTGTATCAACTGTAGATTAGGACACACACACAGTGATGAAACAAATAATTAAGTAAAAATAGTGCTGCACAAACAGGCCATTTACTGGTTTGTTAATTACGTTTCAGAAGCTGCGAATATATGTTTTACAACTCACCCATCCAATTAAAAGCTTTACAGCTTTACAGTGCAATATGATTGAAGAGTGCATGCCATTAATCAAAGGTAATGTTCTAGCTGTAGTAGAGAGGAAACAGAGACTTATTTTATACAAAACATTACTGCATAGTTATCCTTGAATCAGATTAAGCATCTGTTGCCAAAAGTATTAGTTAGTATTAAAAATGTCATATCACAATTCTTAACATTCCCCCAAGGTCTGCTTATAATGTTAGTCAAAGCATTTTGTGCCAAAATAGTTATTAAATTGTCTTTATTTATTATCTTCTTTATGACCCTTTCATTCAATGGGCCATAATGAGTGCTGTGCCTTTAAAAGTTTTATGGAAATGTCTTCATGTATAAATGAGCTACATTGCACTGTTGGATCCAATAGTTTGTGCTGCCCTATTCTCCATGGTGTCCCATTGTGTTAAGAACAACATGTTTATGCTTAGAATGATCTTTATAGTCTGAGGAAGCTTCCAATTATACTGTATAGTTATACTGTATATTTGTATAGTACAGTAAAGTAGATGTAGAAACAGTTTCCCCAAAAATGATAATTCTGTAATGAAATCATTTATCAACCTGCCCGCTGTTCCAAACCCATATGATTTGACAATGTTATTGGTCACTTGCAAATTGACATTGTTATTGGTCACTCTTTGTATTATGTATATACATGTATAGAAATTCTATATTGTATATAAATGTATACTGTAAGAAAAAATGCTCTCTATACAACTTGTGCACTTTAGAATTTTTTGAGAAACATACTAAAACAATATGAATTCATTAGGATAAATTACACAGGAATCACAAAAGACAAAATCAGGTAATGGTACATTTTTTATTATTTCCTGCTTTTCAAAATGGACAGAAATAAAACAAAGGACATTCTTTAAAATGGATTGTGAGCAGCAGCAATACCAGCCACTCAGGTCCATGTAGAGCACCCAAGTTCAAAGAAAAAATGTACAACTCAGTCCTGAGTCAAAACACACTTCTAATCTCCATACATCTGTTTTATTTAATGGACAGTTACAAGAATGGAAAACACGCATCCTCTCGCACAAGAACATCTTTTTGTGTTGTTATCAGGGTAAAATGAAAAGAACGCAAGCAAAAGTCACAGCACGACATAATACGGGTAGAGAAGACCCTGTAAACTCAATGAGACATATTAAAGACAAGGGGACAAAAGCCTTGTTAGAAGAATCTAAAGTGGTCTTCACAGACATAAAAATATAGTCGTTCACCATAAAAGTTTTTTCTTAAAATCTGGATGTTTGTGAACTTACGCTTCCATCTCCAACTCTCATATTACTAAGAACACAATTATGTCATCATTGCTCCACCCCTCGCCAATAAAGGCCAGTGGAGTAACACTTATTTAGTAACAATCATTTGACGTTCTTAAAGGGTTCTAACAAAAAAATTCAGCAAGGCAGACAAATCAAAATACTTCTTTTAATATTGAAGGTAAAATGTGTAATTTGGAATAGAGTTGCAAATAATTTTCCAAACACTCCTACCATCCCATCTGTCTGCCCCCTTCTCTTTCATTGGTCAATCAAAAACATATAATCCCACCCCAAACTCTTTCCATTGGTTGAGCCTATGTTGCTATGTTAGGATGCCCAAACCAACAGAGCAATGTTTTGTAAGCGCCACGAAGCCACAGTGTTCTGGCTTGTGGAAGTGAACCTTCAAATGGCTTATTTACAGTTTTATCCACACAATGAACATATTAGAAGAATTTTAACAAACAAAATTACACAATTCACCTTCAGGCTGAACTGAAGCATAATCAACACATTTCATGTGTAACTGTTGTGTGGTTATTGAAAATGGTCCTAATTTTGACTCAGATTTAATTGCTTTCGTTTTATTATCAAAATGCTTTAATAGTGCCCTCATCCAAAATCACACAGACTGTGCAATATAGTCAGAAATACAAAACAGAACAACAAGGGAAAACAATTCTAGTTGGCTTAACTGAGAAGTTTAATGATCAAAATGTGAAATCAAAACTATTTCTACTGAAGACAAAACATTTCTACAAATCTTTTAAAAGGAATTTAAAACATTACCTAATTTATAATGTATCTGGCATAATAATAATGGCGCAGTGCTCATTGAAACTATGAATCTGAAAATTATACAAAAATAGAAATAACCTAATAACATGGATTAATATTCCACTAACTGTGTAGAAAAGGCTGTTTTCACATTTTGATGCAGTACAGCACATAAAACATTTCACTTATAACATGGACTGATTCAGGAAAGACAGAGTGCTCATTTATTTACAGCAAATGTCTCGCAACTTAAAGCTCAAGGATTCAGAGTAGAGAAAATGGCAGGCAGTCTTTCTAGTTAGGCCACGGATAAGAGGGGACATTCTCGCACACACACACACACATACACACCCTGTCGTCCCCTAACACTCTTCTGAAATTTGTCTGACATTTTAAATTCTTTTAAGCAGGGCTCCAGTAGCAAGTTTCGGAACACAAAGCAGACTTACAGATAATGAAGAGCTCATTCTGCAAAAAAGGCGCACAATTTTCTTGTCACAAAAAAAGAAAAAGCGCCCCTCCAAAGAGACCACGCAAAAAAGTATCTCCAAGCTGGTCTACAGATTGCCTAGAAAATCAAAAATTGAGAATCGCTGTGGCATCTGAAAGCATCAGTCTTTCAAAAACTCGCACTTTTAATGCTCCGTCCACTGAAGTTCTCGCCCGCTGTATTCTGCGGTTTCAAAGTTCCACAAGAGTTTTAAAGCGCACATACATACAGACGCAACTTACCCAGAGTGGGTCACAAACACAGAAACATTATTGCAGATTAAGTGTGCTTTTCTTTGATTTTTTTTGTCCTTAAATTATTTAAAAATCATACTATTACAACATGCAGGCAAGTCATCATAAAAAAAGAGAACAATCGAACATTTAACGCCCTTTTTTTAAAACAAGGACAAACGTTGCCCGATAAATATACACTCTTGCAAACGCACCCTGGCTGAGAGGGAATTCTATGTTGGCTTTTTCAGAATAGGAAGAGGTTGTGGGGATCTTTTTGGAAATACGGAAGAAATCAGCAGATTAAGAAAAAATATTTTCTTCCTTCACACGGAGCAACTTCTCTATTTCATTAATCTTTCTTACATACGTCTAATTATAGCAAGAATAAGGCCAAATTTAACTACGAATCATTCCATTACGTGCTGGTATCTGCTCCCGAAGAAAATCGTGGAAAAAAATGACACATTGACACCACATACTTTCATCAGAACTAAACCAATCAGAAGCGTGGTGAGGTCACTTTGCTCTCATCTCATCTGCAGTTGGTGTGTCATCTGATGATGTCACAGAGAGACTCCTCCCACTGAAATGCCCCATTCGTGCAAAAAATGTCTCTTTAGCCACAAACAATTTGGCACTGCTTGTCTAACCACCAGGAAACAGTTTGGCAAGAAGGTGACCCCTCTGGTTCATGAAGAAACAAGCTCTTTGGGGGGACTGATGAGGAAATGTCCTGGAAACCTACAAAAATGTTGATGTCTCCAGGTTACAGGTCGTCTTCCTTGCAGTCACCAGACACGGCACAACAGTGTTCTCTTCTGGTCGATGTTGGGGGAGTCTCTTTGGATCTGTGATGATGGGATAGAGGCGGATGAGATTAGGTGATTAGGTTAGTGTGATGTAGGCGGACGCTTTTTCCTTTAGCTGGCGTAGACAAAGGTGGCAACTCCAGCTCCCTGCAAAGGAACAAATTTGGGTGTTAAAAAAGAGGCGTACAATTTGGCCAAAGTTAAGTAGTGGTTCTAATCTGCCAAAAAAGTTTATTATTTTATCTTAATTTTTTTTTTAACATAAGGTAAGAAATGTGAAATTGGTAAGCTGAAAACAACTTTAGCTTTATTTAAGGAAGTTAAGTCTAACCACATATTCAGGATTGGGGGTTGAACCAAATATAATAAGATTAAGAATCAACCACAAAAAACAACCCCTATTGTTTGAACAACAATCCACATAATGAGGGGGCGTGTCTATAATGGTTATGATCCTGCATAAAGAAATACAAATAGCACTTACCCTCAGGAGGCTCCGCCATTGGAGGGCTTAGACAATACATGTGGTACCCTCTGTCACAATCATCACAGAATAAAAGCTGATCCTAAAAAAATAATGCAAGCTGATCCT
Source organism: Ambastaia sidthimunki (assembly GCA_036877625.1). Lineage (NCBI taxonomy): Eukaryota > Metazoa > Chordata > Actinopteri > Cypriniformes > Botiidae > Ambastaia > Ambastaia sidthimunki. The sequence goes on along the minus strand of JAZGTK010011110.1, from coordinate 3,625 downwards.
TGTACGCACATGTCACCAAACGCCATCGCTGGGGTTTGGATTAAACAGCTCAAAAATGCAATAAAATGAAGCGTGTGTGTTTACTTACGTCATTCTCTGACGTGCCGCATAAGCTGCATGACTTGCATTCGATGCACTGCCAGCGGTAGGTCCTCACCGCAGCCGTCATGTTGACGGTAAATTGCAGGCATGATGGATGACCTGTTTGAAAACAGAGATGGTGATATGGAGGGAGTATTAATAAATCCACTTCACAAACACATAGCGGAGCTGAGAGTTTGGCTCCACCTGATCGGCCGCAGTCGGCGCAGGAAATGAGATCTTCTGGACAGCCGGTTTTCTTCGAGCCTCCTAGACAAAAGTCGCAGTAGCCGTTGGGGATGACAGAGCCGTCGGCAGCTTTTTTGGCTGAAATCAGATAAAGAGTTCAATTAAACTTTAGAAAGGAAAAAACAACAATAAGAAAGAAAAAAAGAAATAAGGAAGGAAGGAAGAAAAAAGAAGGTTCTGAATGGTTTTTATTTTGTTGCTATGCAGTTAAATGGTGTTTTAGGTGGATGCTTCTGTAGAATGTTGCTTGGTGGTTGCTAGGGTGCTTTGGGTGGTTTCTATGTGATTGCTTACCGGCTAAAGTCAAAAGTATTACCCCCAAGTATTATATTCTGGTACTTAGATACAGCACGATTGCCTCTCTGGAATTTTTTCACTTGCTTTTACATCTGCCTGATCACTTATAAAAACTACATCACACGTCTCAGTGCGAAGTAGCACAACCAGTGCGTGACTCTTAAGAATCAAGGGGTTGTTTAAATATCTAACCCTAGTATAAGCAATAACAACAGTGATACTTTCCAAGTGCAAACACCACTAACTGCTTATATGATCCTGCAGGATTGTGTAGTGGGTTTTCCGGCCATATGTTTTTTTCACAACAGTACACAGGCCTATTGAAGCCTGCAGGTGGAGCCGGGGGGCATGTGCTCTTCAAAGAGAGAACTGGAGATCTTTTAAATACTGTCACAGGAAGAGAGGACACTGCTGTGAGCTAAGACACAGACACACAGCAGGGGGCTGTTGTATATATTTAACAAGAAAGACAAGGATGTCACCAGTTTTCCCAGTCACTACACTTTTAGCAGTTTGTATTAATGGCTGAATGAATCTCGCAACCATTTGAATAAAATAAGAGAATGCGTGACTTAGAGAAAGTGAATCTGAGATCACAAAAGATTCAAGTTTGTGTTAATATTGCGCAATGCATGTAAAAATTCTCTGTTTCTTATTCTTTTGATCTTCGAAATCTATCTTGATATTTATTTAATAATATGTAATAATTTATGTCAAAAATTTAAATATTATAATGTATTCAAACCCATATTTTGAGTCCTCTCTTTCTTTAAATGGTGATTTGATCATTTAATAAGAGAAATCATTTCACCAAACGCTTTTTTGCAAAATAGTAAAATAATAACAGTAAAAAAAAATACTGTAGAGAACTTAATAATAATCAAACTTGCCAACATTAACAGCATTAGCGTTACTGAAGCCTAAATCAGAGATGCTACAAAAACATCTGTCTGTGACAAGAGTCCAAAATGTCACCCTACACCCTCACAGTCTGCCTGATACAAAACTCTCAGGACGTTTGGCCAAATATACTGTTGAACACTAGTAAGCAGCCACAGACCCACAATTCAGCACCCGTCTGAAACCTACAATGACAAATGGGACACTTATGGCCTTGTGGGCTACACAGACACACGGTGTCCATCATGAGACTGCAAGCTGACATCAAAAGTAACATTTGGGACAGGACATAAAACTGTAGTCTTAAAGTTAATAGGCAAAAAAACAACTGTCACAATATTTGTGTTGTTACTTAATTTTACATCAGCTGCAAAATCATCATAAATACATTGTGAACATATTTATTGCCCTATTTTGTGTGCAAAGATACAGTAGAAATAGACAGATCTAAAACACAACACACACAGAAGAATCAGGAGCAGGGGTAAGTAGTTCCGGCGGGTGATTTGGAGAACTATGGCCCTCTCCAGATAGGTCATTAATCCACTCCATCCTCTAGAGATCCTATCAGTGGGGGAGGGTACATGTGTGCGTATGAGAGAGAGAGTGAGGGAATCTGTGCTGTTTTATTCCCTAATCTCCAGAGAAAGAGAGAGAAAGTATTAAAAAACCCAGTGCAGATGTCCGCTATTCCCTAACTCAACCAGCCCCTGCATGAATGAAAGCACAAACAGCTCCACAAAGCTTAAATGCAAAAGGTTACAAATGCAAAAGCTGAGCTGGGAAAACAAAACAGCTCAGCAAGGGCTTGGCAAGAGAAGATCAGGACTAAAGCAGCTTCTAAATCAAGGCCGCATTAAAACAGACCATGCGGTACAATCGTACCACTAGCAGTCTATCAGGGACTGTGTCGCGCATGCGCAGCTGCAGTGGTGGATATCAGCAGCATGCATAAAAGGCGGCGCAGGACTGTGTGCTCTGGTGCTGTCCATGGTCCTTAAACATGGTGCAGTATCTCTGTCTGTGTATACAGTTGGACTGACAAGCCATAACACAAACGTAACAAGCATAAATTATTCACAAACATAAAAATATGCCAAAAGAAAAATCTGGTTTACTCGCTACTAGGTGCATCAAACTAAATATAAATATCTAAATATTTCATTCGATGTCCGAAACCTTATACAATTCACTGCAAATCTAGTGACTAGCTCTTCCTCATAAACATGTACCCCATAAACACAACATATCATCCCTGATAGACAGATAAAACCTGCCTACTCTGGCCCTGGAAGTTAAAAACAGCCAGCCAATCATATTAAAGCTTGTGATTGTAGAAAGCTTCTGCAGTTGTCCATTGGCCTAAGGCTATCACCATACAATAAACAATCAGTTGACAGTGTGTAAAAACAGTAATGTTTAAATAGAAAAATGACTGTTGTAAGAATAAACTGTACTGGCAGTTGGATGGTACACTGAAGCTCCATACAGCATTAAGATTCAGAGGTTAGATTATCATTTACGCTGCATAATTACAAAAACTGCTGGAGTGAAGAAAATGCACATGAGAAAGGAGGACCACAATCTGTTATACGCAAATATTTGCTGCAGAATGTGACTCACATAATGTGTCATTGAACTTCTCTATCTGAATGTTTCTCTCCAATTTGCTTTCCATAAAATATACAGTATATTTACAGTACACAGTATATATATATATATATATGCTAATGTATACACAAATAAAAACACCAGTAAGGAACAGTACACCCTATATTTCAGCAGTATAATACATTATAAAATAAATACATTATAAATACATTATTTTGTCCCTCTCCTGTTTCAATTCTCAAAGGCAGTCTGTGCTCACTAGTCCCCATAGAGCATGCACATGGGCGTACACACACACACACACACATGCACATGCATGTAGACGGTATCATTCTCCACTTTAACACAAAGCACTCATACACTTTTAGGCTGAGACACACACACCGCATATATGTATAGAGAAAGTATTACAAATCTGGAGAGTGAATCAGCAATTTTTAACATGGCTGTGTATATGCAGAAGAGTCTGCCCTGTAGCTGGCCTGAC
>JAZGTK010011109.1:0-15871 GCA_036877625.1 Ambastaia sidthimunki | reverse complement strand
TATATATAAAAAGTGTTGCAGTAATATGAGCGTCTGCATATAAATATCTACTCAGAATACACATCCAAAGCATTGCTCTAGCAAAATAATGCACAAATTAGGTTAAAAACCCCAGTGTAGATCTGCTCACCAACAGCTGAAGTTTTTTATCACTCTGAAGGACTGGTGGGGACATGTGGTATATTTGCAAACTGTTTCCACCAGTAAAGCCACCATTTCACTATAAGAGGAATCCAGCACAATATGACCCTGGACTCCTGTAAAAATCATTGTTTTTCTTTTTTAACTTCTGCTTTATTAACATAGCAAACAAGAACAAAACTGAATAATGCAATTCACTGAACTGTACCTATGCCTCAGCGTTTTATATTGTGTGGCATAGTCAATACTAAAAATGCCCTGTTGATTTTTGGCTCTCACGAATAGAAAAGTCTTCATCTATTCTTCGGTTCACGTTATCATACTTTATTTCTCATGATCCCTGTTCCATGGGACCCTTTAGTAGATGTTTAATACCTGAAATAAAGCATAAAGACATTCATTCATGAGTTTTGCCTAAATGTATTTAAATGATTCATTAGAAGTACTTGCAGAAAAAGTCATACTTACAGAAAAAGTCATACTTACGGTGAAATATGACATCCTGACACATAAGCGTAGTTTCCGGTGTAACGTACATCACAGCGGACTATATTGTTACTGTAGTCGGACTCTGGTACCTGGTAACTGGGATTTACGCTAACCTATATCGGAAATAGAAGAAGGGGCTGGAATTATGGAACATGACAGTGGAAGTGACTTGAATACAATAAGCTAACTTGATTTAGGCCACAAACCTTGAGGATGTAGTTTCCAGGTTTCACGTCAGTAATGTCTATCCACTGGCAGTCGATGTCTGCATTGTAAGTGTCGTAGCACCCTGGACTCAGTCCCTAGAACCACAACAGTTCAGCTCTTCAGCAAAGTTTTGGAACATCAAATAAAGGACATACGAACTATGGACTATATGAACATGCTACTCATACAGCACTCTGGTAGATATCAAAACATGGTATTACCATATGATGCCATCACTGTACCATAGCAGTACCACAGTTCTTTTTGTAGGGATATACAGTCATACATTTTACACTGAGGTCAGTTATACTTTGTTTGTAACAAATGCATACAATACATGTTCTGTTTCAAAACATAGTACAGTACCTACATACTGTAGGCAGCATTTTAAGTTGTCATGTAAAATGTGAAATGACATATTGGCCAATTATCATGACCCATATTTGGAATTTATCCTCTGCATATTTATCCTCTGAATTTATCTTGGGAGCAATCAGGGGTTGGGTGTCTTGCTCAAGAGACCCCTTGACACAGCAACATTATGCTGTCTTTTACTATATATTTAACCCTCACTAACAAAGCTATCCCAGAATTCATTGCGACAAGCTCAGTTTAAAATATTTTTATGATTATGTATTTTATCCTCATGCAACATGCAATTGACAAGCGCCATTGAAATCAATTTTAAATTGGTTCCCCTGTGTGTTATTTGCATGACTTTTTAATTGTTAATTTTTCTAATTTCATCAGATATTTTATAAATCACTATCTTAGATTTTCATTCATAAAATGAGAATGAATGGAAATGAATAGGGATAGTCCTCTGTAAATTAATGCTTGTTGCTAAGTTTGATTAATTAAACTCAGCCAGTTAATTAAAATAAATAAACTGTGTAACATCTGTAACATCTAACCTGAGTGTGGGAGGTACATGCATATCGTCTGTAGTAACCGTAGTCACATGACGTGTCCTCCAGACAGAAGCTCGCCTTGTGTCCCTCAGCCACTCTTCTCTGTGATGAGGCATCCAGCAGGTCATAGTGACTGAACTCATCCATGCTGTGATAGTGCCTGCAGAAAATTATCCAGGTTACCGTCATGCATCACTTTAAACTAGGCTGTTTGGAATCTTCTCTGCCTCTTGAAACTGCATTGCTAAGCAGTATAGTTAACAGATTTTAGATGCCTGCCATACAGCACATTAATCTGATTAATACATCCCTTCAACACCTGGACATACATCAACTCTTTAGGCAGAGAAGGTTTTTTGTGAATTTACTTCATGGCCAACATGTGAGCAGGAATTTAACTCCTTTTGCCATTTAAAAAAAAATGAAAAAAAGCCAGTGAAAATGCTAAACTAAGTGTTACAATTGCTTCATAGCCATAAGTCATACTGCACATATCACCATTAACCACCTAAAGCGTATTTTTCATGTTGATTTTAGTAACATATTTGAAAACAGTTATATTATGACAAGTCAAACGGATGCTGGTCAGCACACGGAACCCACGCCCCATTTATGCCTAATTCAATTCAGAGCTAAAATCACTGTATACACTGGAGTTTGTCCAAATGTACACCGTACTAGACAGTGAGAAGTGGATTACTTCAGGACTAAACTATGCAGCCATTACTGAGTTAACTTAAGCAGCACAAGTGGGCCCCTGCTAAGTGTTTTCATTCAGACAAGAACACTTATCTTTTTCCTTCTAAAAACACCACGGCCAGCACTATTCACATATCACACATTACCTAATTCCAAACCACGATAAATGAGTTTCGCAATCCTAAAGAATTCAGTTAAGTGCCTCGTATTTGCCCAGATTAGACCTCCCAACAGGTATGTAATGCATTACCAAAGATTAAGTGACAAAATGCAATTACACAGTTTCAGTTGAACTTGACAAATCTGGACTTACTGGTGGCAGCTGTGCCATTCCCAGGTGTAGCGCGGCCTGCTGGGAAGAAAGTCGGAGGTTCCTTGGTTCTTGACTCGCTGAGGGAACCTCAGCAACATACGAGTGTCGTAGTCTCTCACACTGGACCTGTACGCGGAGCTGCTCGGTAAAAACACCACAACGGTTACAGAATATCACAGTTTCTCTTATTGTCCTAACAGTCTTAGAATGTTTGTCTTGGCTGCACAACCAGATTTAAAACCCTGTGTGGAACAACTACAGTGTTCCAGAGAAACGCTCCCCCTCACATTAACTTGATGAAATGATTCGTGTGTGCCCCAGTAATGTGTTTCGCAGTCTTTGTTATGATGAGTTTTCCATGTAAAAACAGCTTTATGTGAAATCTGTTTGTAGAATCCTTTCATTTCCCATCGTGGCAGGAATTCTGTTTAAAGCTTTCCCATTTTCACAGCACTGGTTTGAGTTATAGGATGGTCCCACCACATATGTTTTAAATAGGTTCCCATGATTCATCCGTTACACACAAAAGAATGCAACAGCGCTAACTCTCCATCTCTGTTTGCAAGCAGCCACCAGAAATCTTGAATACATTCTTCTGTTTAATATCAGTTATAATACCTTGCCAAGCAGTTTTCCTCAGAGGCACATCTGAGGTTGTACATTGGAACTCTCTGCACGTAGGCGGATGCTTGAATGTAGTACGGGTCTGCCACAAGATCAGGCAAACCTACAGAACACTGAAATGTTTTATTAAAAGATACAAAAAAATGCACAGATCTATCGCTGCTGATAAACCGGTTCAAGCTGTTTAAACTGTTTTTCCAGTCTAACCAACTGATGAGTGACCAAACCCCTCTAAAACCATCAAACAGACCACCCAGTTAAAACCAGCAAATCAGGGTAAGCTATTTTGTTCCACAAGGTTGTCAGTACTTTTTCACTATAAAATGCCTACATGTGTCAAAAATAACCATAATTTGGCTACATTCTTCACATAAATGGATCTTTTCATTGGACATTCTGGGAATTTCTATTTGAGTTAAGGTCTATTTGATCAAATTTTATTTATTTATTTATACTTATGTTTTCTGACTGTTTTTACTTTCTTTATGTATATATCTTTATCAATTATACGTTTAGTAACAATATGCGTTTAGCTGGTCATTTTTGACCCACGTTTGCATTCTGCGCGTGAAAGTTACGTTATCATTTCCATATATTTAACAGAAGATGTGTAACTAATATTAAAAGAGATTATAAAATAACATTAATACGTACCATACTCAAAATATCCTGTTCCATATCCCGGGCGCTGCCTAGGAGAAGGTCTTTCATATGTGTCATAATAGTTATAAGACGGGTTGTCCGGATCGGTGGACTTATATGGATTGTAAGGATCATCTCCAACCATAACATCATCGTCCCGTCTGCCACTGTTCAGGGACGGAGGTGGTCTCTGCGCGGATCTGTCGGTGTCGTTGGCCGATTTTCGCAGATGGTCCGTATGATTTCTGCGTTCTGGTAATTCTCTGGCGCGCCCTCCATTGCCACCTGACAACCAGCGGGAGCCGCCGCCGTGCGCACCGATACGCGCGGACCCACGGCTATGGGAAGGTCGTAAAGAAGACGGTGAACCGTCGGTTCTCGCAGCCGCATCATCATTGCGAACAATGGCGATCGGTCTTGGTTGCGTTGGTTCTTTGGTTCCGTCTCGTCTTAACGGTGCCTGATATTCCGAACCTTGGCTTAATATGCTAAAGAGTTTGCCATTGTGTTGCCATTGTATGGTTTGTCTGAGAGCTGCGGGTCCAGCGCCCGCATGGCGCTGAGAATTGCCCGTGTGTGCCATGCAACTTAATAAACATACATGCGCAAATGCGTAAATTAAGATGTCAATTAAACTCGCACTCATTTTTGTTTGTTAAATTTGGCTCCTCCAATTGTTCTGCTGTCGACGTTCCAGTAACTATGAATTGGGGAAACAAAAGAGTTGTGTTCTTTCATAAAGTTACTGTATAAATTTAATTAAATATAGTGAGACTTACATGGCTAAAACGTGAGCGTGCGTCCTGCAATTGCTCTGAACTTCTGACTTACTGATGCGCAAAGTGTGCGAGGGAGGAGGAGTTGATTTTTAGAAGTTTCTCATTCCGTTGTTATACAAGCTCCGGTAACGGAAATCTCTGCTCTTATAAAACGTGAGCTGCTTGATCCTCCTGCGAATTACACAAACAGGCTGTTGCCCACCACAGATAATATTCACAATTAAAATATATATAACAGCCAAAGGTTAAAATTGATGCCACTATGACGTTTTACACCAGTAGCACAAATAATATTTCATGACGTCCATAGGTCGTTTATGAATAAAGGTCATTTAGTAATAGTGTTACTGTTTAAATGTCATGTGCAATACGAATAAAATCTGTTTTAAGATAAATATAAATGTTTTTTTTGGACAAGCACTTCATGTTTTGTTATGACAAATATAGCTCTAGTCGAGTTTGACATTTGGACGAACCCTTAACAGGCACTTAAAATTAATAAATAAATACACACTTGCCAAAATGTCTGCACACATCAATGTTCTCATGAGAATTGCAGAGCATGCAAAAATACAATTCTCTGTATTTCTTACACTTTAAACAAAATCACTTTCTTACTTTCCTCCTATAAATCGCACCCAATCCCTTTATGACGTGCAACCAAAAGTCATGTGTGGTTTACGAGGTGCTACTTTAAACATCACATTATGTACATAGTTACATGAGGAGCTCTATGTCTTCTTGTTGGAAACTGTTCTACGTTCATTACATGATGCACGGTTTATAACATCCCATCATAAACGCATCTGGGCCACCCAGACTTTAACGTAGATATTCCTCCACAGTTTCCATCGATTTGTACGTGTTCTGATTTGACCCTACTGCTGGCCTGCACTTTCCCATGAGCAATACGTCCGTGTCTTGCAGTGGAAGCCTAATTGCTAGGTGCAATAACTTAAACAATGGTCTCTGCATTCTGCGTCTAGCCTTATTGCCAGTGACAAACCACAAAGACCAACTCAGGACGAGACAGAGAGCTTTCTTAAGTCAAGCCAGTAAATTCAGATTATGTATTCTATATTTAAGGGTTCACGTAAAGTATATAACAAAATACATTTGTAATATTTCATTGTAACCCTCTGAACCTATAAATTACATGCATGTCTTTAAAGTCTGGGCACAATGCAAACGAGAGCTTTATCATGTTTCAAACACTATCTGTTGTGGACACTAGAGGGCATATTTTAATTAAACTCTAGAGGCCAAAGGATTGCATGATTTTGTATCCACACTTAAGTGAGTTTATTAGCGGAACTGATAACAACACATAAATAGCCAGATGTCAGACTCTGTAAACTGGCCTGCTATACAGTGCAGTCCAAAAGTCTAGACCACTAGTGAAAATGTGAATTTGTTTAGCTAATTGAATAAAAATATAATCACAATTTATATCAGTGTAACATTTGAGTGAGACGAATAAATAACTTTAGTTAAAACATCAGAATTTGTTATTATTTGGTATGTCCTTCATTGGCATCATAGTTTGTGCAATATGTTATGATCTGTTATCCCAGCACAATCTGACAGTGTTTTAATAGAGCATCTTGCATGCTCACAATCTGAACCGTGTGAAAAAGAAAGTATGAAAAATCTTAAATATTTCTTTTCTAAAATATAAACGTTTTGGACCTGATTTATTTTATAATGATGATCCAAAAAGACCTGTGACCTGCTGACTGATTTCAAATGCAAAATATATGTATAAATATAAAACATAAACTGCTTTTATAGCTCAATCCTAAATTATGATAAAACAAATTCAGCTCTTTTAGTTTGAAACTAAGATTACACGGCCTTCCTGAACTGCTTAAGTAAGGGCTATATCTGCCAACAGGACTGATCCTGCACCAAAAAATTGTTTTCTACCCAAAAGTTCCTGGAAGTACATGAATCCCGGAATATGGAATTTGAACCAGAGTGAGAAATTGGGCATTGGGGGCTCATGGGAATGACATAAAAATGATATATAAAATATATGTCAAGAACAGGAGTATGGTGTACAGCATTTAAGATAAACAACAGCGTGGAAAGAAACTTGGCAACCCCCTGTGATACATATACATAAAAAAAGTGAATCTGCAGCTAAAGGTCACATTATAAAATCAGATCATAAATTCTTTTCCTCCTCCATCTGCTCCAGCATTCAAAGAGATAAATAAAAGTGTTTTTCTTCCCAAGGACTCAGATGGGGTATTCAGAGAATGGACTGCAGGCATCCCAGAATGTCTGCCGTGTTCCAAAAGGCCAGATTCAAACATTTTAATAAAGTCTCGCGTTCCAGCGTAACCATCAAACATGTCGACAGCACGCCATCCTTCCGAGCTGAACTGCTGTCTGTCTGTGTTAAAGAAAAGAAACAATTTGACAAAAGAACTTTTGAAGAAGTCTCTCAGCCAGAAGAGCAGAACCGGTTGTACTGGGTCACTTTTGTTTTTGTACCTCACCCGGTACTTGGTGAGGCTTCCTACCTTTGGCAAGACTCGCTCCTGCTTTCCTCAGACGGGAGAACCACATCTGAAAGTAATTAACCTAGTTCCTTCATCCACGTTGCTTGTGTTCCCCACAATTGATACACAGTCAAGCTGTCTGGTGAATACACAGCAGTCTATAGCCTAACAGCAGCAGTCACAGGAAAATGAATCATCAGTCAGGCACTGAATTAAACCGTGTCATGACTAATGCAGGCTTTGACATCACCTGTTTACATAACACTTAAAGCACAACATTATGGTAACCTCCAACTTTGCTGCTAATTTGCAACATGCTTAAACTTGGCAACATGAAAGATAAATGCTTTCTAAATTTAATCTTGCCTGCAGTCCAGAGGAAGAGGAAAAGCTCTAAGCCTGTAGCTTCATCACAATATTGTGGTGGCTACATTTTTATACGGTTTGCATGGTCTTAAAGCACATAAATGGACTCTATAAACTTGCTAAACAGTGATACAATCCCAAAATTGCTTTTCTTCTATATATATACTAAATTGTTTTCTAACAAAAAACATCTAACATTACACTGCATTTTACTGTGTAAAGTGTTTTGAAAGCAATGTGAAGCAATAGCATCATAAATTATCTAACGTAACATCCATACGACTTGGAAAGCTGTCACAATAAACTAGTTACTTGGCACAGATAATTGCTGAATTTTTTCCTTGTAAAAACATCAGGTTTCCATTACTCAGAAGCAAGAAGCGAATCCTTAACTGGTATTGTGCACACATACAAACTGGCCTACGTGGCACTCGGCACGTGTGGACTGAATTGGGAGTGAATTCGTAAAAAGTGTACAAGGGGAGGAGTTTCACTCTCCTTTAGCAGAACACTGATTATGAAAGACTGGTAATGTCATCCCATCTCTAGTGTTAAATAAGTCTATTATTCCCTTTGGGTCACTTTTAATTCTCTCATTATAAATCCCATGGAAGAGAACTGTTTGTGGGTGAGAGTTAACAATAATTGTTATTATTTTGGGGTGACAAAAGAAAACATTCTAGAGTATCCCAGACTTTAAGTAAACAGGAATGTCCAAAAAGGGAATTCCTCTGAAAGTTAGTGGTTTTTGTAGTCTAGTCTTGTTTGTCTTTGATCTTGTAATGGAGTGTTATTGTAAGCTGTTTGATTGAGGGGAGAAACAGCAGAAGAAAGCTGAGTTTAGTCTGTATGTCTGGGGATAAAAATATAAATAATTGGGTATGAAAGGACAGTGTAAATATACATAACATAACAAATAATTTAGGGGATATATAAATATGCAGATATATATTTTTTCAATTGTGTATACATTAACATATTTGGCCAAGCAACTTAATAAAATATACAAGTACAATGTTGTTCCAGTTAATTTGCATTATGCTTGAAACTGAATTTCTAAGCTTAACTGTGCTTACATTCCATGTGAATGTCTTCCAAAGAATTATCCCAGCTTTGTTGAAGTATATATTTGCACAATACACAACACAAGTAAACACAATACCGATTTCTTGAGCTTGTTTAAAAGAAGCAGAATATATGGTCTATCCCTAAACTATACTTTACATTAATTGGTGTAAAATATTGCAATATAAAGATATAAAATAGCAGGAGCCAAATATCTAAAGTGATATATAAAACCACTTATTCTATCAGGAGATAAATGGACACTTATTGTCCATGATTTAAAGAGGCCTCATGGCATTTTTGGATAACTTTCCACTATATAAGGTGTAATACTAGCGCCATCTGCTGGTAGATAGTATGTAACTGCGCTGCACAAAATGTTTGGTATACTTTTGGCCAAGTTATTTATTTTTGCTGTATAGACACACTTAGCAGGCAAGCATACATACGTTTAATTAAAACAAATTTTATTTTCAAAGCACATGGTTGCATAAAACACCTTTAAAATTAAAGGCAGACAAAATTGCACAGGCCAAAAAGCCAAAATATCCCCACATGTTCTACAGCAGAGCATTTATCCATACAGGCGCATGTAATGCCATGAAAATAGTGTTAACTGCGCGTCAAGGAAAACAATGCGACTCTTCTCTACAAACTTTCAACAGCGCCGCGTATCTGCTTTTGTCCTGCAGTCCGGGAAGATGGTGTAGCGTAATCTTGTTTGATCCACTTAGCGATGCAGTTTGTCCAGCAAACGTCAAGATCTCCGTCACAAGATACTCCAGCACACCGGAGAGAAACACCGCCGCTTTCTCGTCCACGATCTCTGCGTACTGTCCGTCCGTAAGCGTTTGCTGAAGCGCCTCCACACAAAACACGAGATCTGCACGTGCTGACCGACCTTCCGCGCGCTTCCTTTTTTTCTTCGCGGTCAACAAAAGACATTTCCGGCGAGGCGCGATTAATGTTTCCATTTCTGCGCGTTTATTCAGCTTAGGGTGGATTGCCCTAATGTGGGACATTTTTTGTATTTCGGATTTCTGTAGTATATTACAGCGTTAAGCCTGCACGGATATAAGGTCACGTGACTTTGATCACATGGCAGTACAGCTTTGATTTGTTTATAATTTCACTGGCATTCATTGGTTTGGGGGAGAGCCACACCCACCGAAACATAAGTGTCCCACATTAGGACAATTCACCCTATTTAATGTGAAGGTAATTTTTAGGTAATTTTTGTGCTGCCCTCCGTGCTCACGACCTCTAGGCTTATAAAATATCTTGGCTGCACTTGCTCGTTTCTATTATTCAATTAATCATTAAGTTGAAATAAACCTCTATTCTAACTATTGTTGGGTACAATAACTGTAACTGATTGAAGTTTTACGAGGAAAATGCGAAACAGTGGCTATGTATTAATATAGACAACAATATTCCAGTATAAACCAGTATTATACTGTATAAACTAAATAATAGTATAAACAATATAAACATATTGTTTTTTGTTTTTAAGACGCATTTTTGCGTCTGCTAATGCCTATGCCTAAATGTAAATATGATTAAGACACCACCATGTAAACAGTCATTTCTAATGACCTTTACCCGACAAAAATCATACTTGAAGTAAACACAAATCGAATTAAGAGTAAAATATTCTTATTTGTGTTGCATTATGAACGAATACACAACTTAATCGCACTATTAACATCGGGTGGGAGGTTTTGCTGCGTTTTGCGACAGTACAGATAGACACAGTAAAGCTCACACAAAATTAGAGAGAGAGAGAGAGAGAGAGAGAGATACTTTATTTATCCCGTAGGACATTCAGGTTAAATTAACATTAATTCAAATTAAGTTCTAATAGGCAGTATAAGAGCTTACTTTTGACGTAGTTTGTTTAGATGTTTTCTTTTTGGTTACGTATTCACGGCATCAGCATTTTGAAAGAGGAGCAAGACTTCTATTAAATTGAACATAAATATATTCAAAGTTTACTTTATTTAGTTTGCTAAAAGCAATAGGTGAAAATAATACCGAAAACAGTCAAAGAATGGATTACAAAATATTTTTGTTACAATCGGACAATAAACAGCAAATTTCAACATGCGTAAAAGCAATAACATGTAATCAGTTAAATTCAACTGTAAATGATGGCTTTTTAGTTTGACATTAGTATGTAAACAATACATTCATTAATGGCTGCATATATTAATTACTTTGATTACATGGTATAAAAAAAATTATGAAATGTAAATAGTAATATAAACAATAAAAGCCTCAAACAGGTAAGAGAACACGGCCAGAAAAGTAGCTGGAGCTGTTTATACCATTTGCACCCCAAGAAGTCTCTATCCATACGCTGTCTCCTTTCTGTAGCATTAAAACAACCTTCCCTTCAGCTGATGTCTGTTGATTAGTAGTAATTGGTTCAACAGTTAGTTGTACAACCTGATTTTTCTTTAAGGTCATAGTGCCAAAATTCTGAGTTCCTCTGCACGAGAACCGAAATTCATATACACCAGGTACATTGCAGAGGAATATCCCTGTTATTTTGTTATAATGACCCTGTCCATTGTAAAGGACCTGATTGAACACTATTGTTTTAGCAGAGGCAGGAAGTATGGTGCCAAGCAAAGCAAAGAAGGCAGAATGTTGTCCATTGGTGTTAACGGGGGGTCCAGGTGGCCCTAAGATTAGAGAAAAGTTGTTACTTTCAGATTCAAACTTTATTAAAATGTATTCATGTAATTAATTATAAAGTTTGCAGATAAAAATTGTTATAAGCTTATGCATTTATGTGCATATAGCTTTCAAGTGGCTTGAAAAGCATAATTGTTAAATAGTGATACTTAGCATAATTACTTATGCATTATTGTATAATTATTCTATGTATAATTCTGTCTGGCCTGAAAATATAATTAACATTAGCGGAACATTTATAACTATGCAAAATGCATTATGTATTAGTTATGGTTAGTTTAAATAACTAGCCTACTAAGAAAAAACATGAAGCGAGGTTGACAGCTTTGGAGAGACTGTTTTTGGCTTACCCTCTTCCCCTGTAGGTCCACTGCGTCCTGGAGGTCCTTGAAATGACTCAGTATCTGAGGAGATCATGAACAGATGTGAACATATGTTGTTGCTGCAATCCTTAACCTCGCATAGCTGTGCTCAGATTTGACAGTAACATTTTTAATTTAGCTAAATAATTACTTGCATGAAGGATAAAACAAACACTCATCTAACCTAATTTCCGTTGTTTTTGTTGATGACACCGACACCTGGAAGGTCAAACACCATGATGGTGACCAGATTGTAAAATATCTTCAGTACCTGATATGTGCCTATACTACCATAAAATGAGATACTCTACAAGCACATATAGAGGTAGGAAGAAGCTAAAGCAGAAATGATGCTGTCAAACAAATTGTAGAGCATTTAGGAATTCTCTGTTGGCTTACCGGTTTCAGTCCAAGGGCTGAGATCAAAGGCTGGAATACTATTACAGCTAACATAACTGGAAAAACTTCTGAAGAGGAAGGGGTCTTTGGGAATGTTGCGGATTCCTGTGTTGTCACAGATGATGCGTGCCAAGGACACAGAGGCCAGTGAGGTTCTTTGTTTTTTGGTAAACACTCCATGATTCTCCCACCATAACCTGAACACAGGGACACCACTTGCACACTTATACTAGTCACACGGACTGAGTAAGCTGAGATCTTTACCTGTCGCCCTCACGGATATGCTGGAACTGTTTAGAGATAATGCAGGCAAAGAGAGGACCAACACGCCCACCGGGTACGAAGGGCTCTGCGACCCCTCCCAGCCAGACATCAATGTTTGCAGGAGTGCTGTAAAGCTCTATAAGCTGGCGTGCAAGTCCAGTGTTGTTCATCACTTTGGCCAATTCACCCTCATTTTGAGGAGCAGAGAGTCCACAGAACTGACGCCAGGCATTATAGCCTTATGAGGTACAAAAGATGGGTATCTGGTAAGTTCTAAATGGAGTGACAATGCGGTGTGAAGTCTATGTGATTTAGCTTTCAACCCTGCAGAAAAGACCAGCTAAGACCAGCTTGAATTTCTATGGTTTATGTTGCTTAGTGCTGGTTTCTTGTGAAGCTGATATCTTGTGAAGCTGGTTGACCAAGGACACTTGCTGGTTAAGCTAGCTAAAACATCTTTTTTAGGGAACCAGCGTCCAAACTAAACATAGCTGGGGACCAGCTATTTAACAAGAAAGAATTTGTGAAAAGTGTGTGCAAAGAGGTTAAAATGTTTACCTGGTATTCCATGATCACGGCTTCTTTGCATGTTGAGGGCAGCCAGGTCCAAAGCTATGTGGCTTGTAAAGGCAAACAGCCTTTCTCTAAGAGCGTCCGCCATCATGTGATCCTGTGTGTTTAGTTTTGCTGGCCGGCCGATTAATCCCCGGAGCAGAGGATCAATTCCCCCTAAAAAAAAGTGTGAAAAAAAATTAGAAAAAGAAATTAGAAAAAAAAATTAGAAGTTGTGGCAGTTAAAGTAGGTAAGTCCCTTTATGGCAAGTCAATCCATATGGTGGCCATCTTTGTAAAGCCTCTATTTCCTATATGCAATAGGCATAGAAGTATAGCTCATATTTGTTTGGGGAAAGACTAAAAACTAAAAAAAATCTAAGGCTAAAAATCTCCTAAAAACTAAACCTGTGGGCTAAAATAATATTTTAATAATATATCCAATCACCAATAAAATCTGACAAAAACTATCAGAGACTTGTCTTAAGGGTATACAGGGCCAGATTCTTCTCCTTAAATTATCTATGCCCTACTGAAAAATTTATTCTACAGTTATAGTATCTAGAGTCTTACAAACTCACCTTCAAAGATTACTCTCCATGGAGAAAAGAAGGCCTCAAATAGGGGCACGTTTGGAAACTGAGAATGGCTCTGATAGTTTTCATCAAGACGGAATATGATAGGTTGGATGGCCAGGTGGGCAAAGCGGAAGGCGGCAGTGGCGAAAACATTAGCGATGCTGGGGTCTGTGTTCTCCTTATAACCTGGATATAGACCAAGGTGTTTATTGATAGCATCAGGACCCACAATGTGTGGCAGGTAATTTCGAACTACCAGCACCTAAAGGAAAAAGAAGAACTGTTTAGTAGTGCATGTCTTTGTTCAACTAAGGATAGAAGGTGTGTCTTTTTCCTCATTCTTTACCTGTAGGTAGGCACCCACAATTTTACGTGCCTCTTGATAGAGTGTTTCACTGCTCCAGTTCGGGTTAAGCACACGGAGTGCACGAGCCAATCGGTTGTGCTCTCTCATGAATAATGCATGCAACGAGGTAAGAGCAATGTTCTCGTCAACACGAACATCTCCTGCACACAAAGTAAATGTATTAGCATTAGCTGCATGGAGCTGTGACACTAGCAGACATACAATCAAAACATTTGAGCTGACATAAAATTTGCTAACTAATATTAAAAAAGTAACTGACCTGCAATAAAACAAGGCACCTCTGTGAGGCTCGAATCATTGAGAATTTTTCCACGAGTGGCACACAAGTTGCTCTGTACACTGGTAAAGGGCAGGTGCTCTCGCCCATTGTCACGAAACTGTTCATTGACACGTAGCAGACCACCATCGTTGGTCAGGTCACGCAGATCCTTTGCTAGCCCGTCCTCTGACCCATAAACCTGTCCGGCATCTAGAAAAGCCGTCAGGGAGTTGATCTGTTCCCGAACATTGGGGGAACCTCCAAACATATAGGCGGTGTTCCCGGAACCACAGGCAGGTGCTGAACGGAAAACTGGGATGCAGGAGTCAGGACGTAGACGTGTATCACGCTTAGGGATCTGAGGTCAGACATTTAATATAGTATTAAATACAGATTTTGCTGTATACAGGAATGGAGATCAAAGGGTCAAAAAAACTATCATTGACTTACCGGGATTGGGAAGCAGGGTTCGGAATGCTCACAGCTCTCATCACAGTTAAGGCCATTGCTGAAAGACCTAATGCTCGGTGAAAAGGGTGTGTGAGTCAGATCGTGGTCAACCCACTGGCCAAAAATGGTGAGCATGAAGGTAAAGTCATGATCATTCTTTATGCCAGCATTTGTTGTGCTTAGAATACGATTAGAAACCAGTCTGACCTGCAATCCATAAGAAACAAAGAATTGAAATGCTGGTAAGTGATTGAAGACCTCAAATATATCTTAGCTTTTCATTATCATCTCCATCGTACCAGGGGCAATGCTGCACCATTGTGCAATCTGTTGGGGTCCCACCCTTTGGGCTTTGAGACGCCATCATCATATTTAGCAGGCAGCCAGCGGGTGAATGGAGTGTTTGATGCACCAAGGAGGGGCTTCCTCCTGTAAAACATTATACTGATTAGCTAGACAAACACTGAAGGCTGAATTCACTAAGAATGAATGACACTCACTGTTACTGCTGTTAAATAAAATTGAACTATACTGATGATGCAAGGTTTTGTGGTGAAATACCATGCAAAACAATGGCACTTTTTTTTTTGCGATATCACCCAGAAGATCTGAATAAATACACTGACTAAGGAGACCAGAACTAACCGATTGTTGCAGACGCTGGTGGCAGTCCGATACTTGTTTATAAGGAGTGTGGTCCTACAAGATGGGGGTCTGGTTTGAGCAGCACAGCCCGTCAGACGCGTAATGGTGTCAAGTTCTTCAGGAGTGAGCAGGTCTAAGGAAAAAGAAATGTGAGCATGGAACAGTTGATGGAGCTGTTCTGAGGTTAGCGGATTATGTTGCATATATACTTGTAGCATTGATGGATCTTTTGTGGGCGTGATGAGCTTTCTCAGTGATCAGTCTGAGCGTTTGTTGCATGTAGTCTGCGGCTCTCACAGCCTCACGGGTTTTTCGAGCAGGCTGTCTCAGCAAACGCAGTTTGTCAGAAGGTTTGATCACTTCCTTGCGCACTCTTGCTAAACTCCTGAATTTGGGGTAAATTAAATAGATCATTGACTGGAATGATGATAAAGGGATTTTGAGCAGTTTTCTTGCTAACTTTACTCACTCATCCCGGGAATACTTGTAAGCAGAGTCCACTATTTTTTTTGCTTCCTTAATTGATTCCAGAATAAATAGTCTCACAGGACT
>JAZGTK010011108.1:0-12364 GCA_036877625.1 Ambastaia sidthimunki | reverse complement strand
GGTTGTCTGTGTGCGTGCACGCGCGTTGGTTTCTCAGAATTTTAAAGAGCATAATAAGACTGTAGGCACCGCTTCATTTTGTTATTGTATATAAATAATATATATGAATAACTGCGTGTTTGTTTGTTTTAATGTTAACAAACCATTTGGAACTCAGAATTAAGATTTATTTAGGTTTAACCTACATTGTTGCTTGGAGACCATGGTGTCTCCAATCACTGATAAGACCTTTTGATTTATTTCCAGCTGAAATAAGTTCTATATTTACTCTGAATGATATGTGGTCTGTCCATTACACATTATAAGCCTTACTGATTTCCTTTTTGCATTTACGTTGAACAATTCTCTGGGAAAATTATTCAAATGCAAATTAAATTAAATTCAAATTAAAGGTCTGGTGTGTTTAGGGTGTGTGCTTGCACCTGTGGTTGTGTATTAGAATAGAGTAGTGGGGAGTATTTAGTTAACGCTTATGTTTGTATATTGTTGACCATATATCATCTGAAACATCAGGCTGTTAACAGACATGTCCACTGGGCTTCATATACCAGTGTTTTTAGGTGCTTCTCCAAAAATAGAGCCCTTTTGCCATTATTAGCACCAGGAGACTGATACTGCTGGGGGATATGGAAGTGATCTTTCGTGCAGGTCATTTTCAGCTGGAAATTGCATGTGGATGCAGAAAGTTCTAATATTGACTGAGCATACTACAAAAAGATTTTGTTGAGAGGTTGCCATGGCAATCCAAAAAGTCACCAATTTGTGCTTGAATTCTGGAATAACTTGCAATCATTTCACAATATTTCTTAATTGGTCATCTTCGGATGTATTTTTTGTAGTGTCATATGTTCATGAAAAATATTATGAGACATGAGACTTCATAAGTCAGGTTTATAAAATGTCCCAGAGGAGCTGAAGTATGTGTGTGAAATTCTGCGGGGATTTAAGACTGCCCAGTGTCTGTCACACATTTTTTTTCCTTGTTTTTCAGACAAGATGGAAGTTTCTGTTGCAGTGTTGCTCTTGTCCTACTTTGCTCCAGCTCTGGGTGAGTGCTTTTGTCTTGTCTTTTATGTGCTCTAGTGATTTTATTGAACTGTGTGGTGTTTACAGTTACACTTTTGGAAATCTGCAAAGTCCACTTAATGAAATTTGAATCTCTGTAGCTATTCCCAACTCTTTCTGTGCTTTTTCCCTTTTTCTGTAATTTTCCTAATGAGAAATCAGTATGTTTGTACAAAGTGGGAATCTTTCTAATATGTTTATGGTGTCTGATGTAAATATAATTAAACAAAAAGGGTACACAAAATGATTTTATATTGACCAGTCGCACAGGTTTTTTTAACTTAACAGTATTTGGTGAATTGGGCAGTGTGTGTGTGTGTGTGTGTGTGTGTGTGTATGCAGGGTCAGCTTTTGGCAGGGAAATGCCAGGTAAGTGTGTAGAGGGTTAGAGACTTCACTTGAGCACTGAAAACTCAGCAGAATTTAGGTTTGCTCTGTGCTTCTGTCTCGCACTGATTTGAATGGGGCTGTTTATGGCAGGGTTTGTTTATATGTGTTTGTCGATAACGCAGAGCAGTTTGTGTTATTTTGGCATGTTTGTAGCCCTTTCATTCAGTTGGTTCAACCTCTTTTTGGCTTTGACCGGTGGCTGACGGTTCCACCTTTCCCTGAAGGAAAAGTTCATGAAGTAACACAACTCTCCACCACGAGGCTGGAGACTGTCCTGTGTGTGCCAGTGCAGCTCATGTTGTACCAGCCCCGAGTACATGCAGTTCTGTAGCTCCATTGGCAGGAAATTATGACACTGTAACTTTTTTAAACTGATTGACCTCTGCCAATTAAAAAAATAATGCTTTTTGCACAAGATTTGTACAGTGTTGAAATATTTGAAGTACCGTGACTCCAGCTGACTCTTTGGGTTTCTGGGAGCTTTGCTAAATTCTCAGACTTCTATTTCATGGTGTTGCCAACACATTTGACTCTACATTTATGCATTCAGATCCACACAAACGTGCTTGCAATTGCAAACTCTCATAAACATCTGTGCAGTACATAATGTTGTTTTGCAAACAGAGATGTTAGAAAATGTTTTTGTATGAAGCATTGTTCGTTGTTTATGAACGGGATGGGGAGAGGGAGGGAAGGAGGCAGGGAGGGAGAGAGAGAGAGAGAGAGCTAGAGATCATTATGGATAACCAAAGTCCCACAGTCAGACCATTCATAATGTCTAATGGGAAATTTGGAGCAATGCCTTCAACATTGTTGTTTATAGAGAGCAGCTCCTCTTAAAATCAGCTGTGGCTCTTTAAAAACAGGAAGATCTATTATTTCTCCATTGATCTCTTTTTGTGACATAAAACAGCAACATATAATGTAATGTAACATTTTCTGCCAACATACCAAAATACCATAGAAGATCTTTGGAAGTGGATATTATAAAACCTGTCATCAGAAATAAAAGAATAAATCTGTTGTTCGGGTACTTTAAAGATTTTTTGTCTCAAACTGTATTTATCACTATATATAAGTATGGTGGTGATTTTATGATTTTAATAAAAAGTGCTTCTTGTTGATATAAATTTAAAGTGGTATTCTTTTGCTTCTCTGGCAAAATTAAAATAAGCCAGTGAGGTTGGCTGTCACAGCGTTAGCAGTGTGTGTCTTACATGCTTTGTGCACATTTTTCTGGTTGTCTTGTACGTGTATGCAATTGTGCCCTAACATATTTCCTGTTGAAATGTGTGTGTGCATCAATAGCGTTTATTAACATATACTCTGTAGTGTACTAAAATGTTAGTAGACTCACTGTATATATATTTAAATTGCTTTTAAAAATTGCACTGTTATTTGCCTTTAAGCACTTTTAGAACAGGATCTAACACTGCTTCTGTTCGTAGTTGTTCAACTAGCATAAACTTGACATTTGCATGTTGAGACCTGTTTGAATTTTATCATTTGAATTGTAAATTTTTTTCTCCTTCTTTCTTAGCTACCAAAGTGGATGAAATTCATGGTGAGAATCTTCACAGTACAAAACCATCTTTGTTTTAACATGTTTATTGGCTTATTAACCATGTGTTTTAGCCTGTCTAGACCCAAGTCAGCACATGTTTAGTCCTGTGTGCTTTGAAGCAGCGTGTGTTTTACACTATAAGCTTTCACTTCACAGTGGGTGAGTGAAAATGTTTATGGAGTCAGGCAGTGAGCTTTTATCCTGTTAGTATACATTCTCTAAGGTGTCAGTCTGTTATTTGTACTGAAGAAAAATGGCTTGGTTTGCATAGATATGTATATAATAACTGAGAACAGTAGGTATTGGTATTGTCTTGAAGTCGTACAAGTTGACATTTTTAGACATTTTTCTTTTTTTTCCCTCCCACCAGAGTATGACAAGCCATTTCATTATGGTGAGTATAGATTTACTGTAGCTGCTTAGAGTTTATATACTTGTGGATTAAGAAAATCTCTTGGTTGTCTTCGTAAAGATGAAAAATAAATGCTTATATGCAGAATATTACTATTACTTTTTTGGGCATTAGTCTTTCCATAAGTATTATATGCTTAGAGGCTTGTGTTATGAGTATTAGAGCTGTGCTCTGATAGTTTCCTGAGAAATGTGGCCATAACCAGGACTCTTAAGGGCAGAGTGCATCACCCTGGTCAGGAAACATCTGGGAAGTCTGGGGATTTGCGTTTCCCCTCCTGTTTTCCCTAAATAGATGGAAAACACTCACCCTAGGGCTAAGCACACCATTTATAATCTAATATCTGCCCCAGAATTTCCCAGATTCTTTTTGCATTTAATCGGTTCAGATGCTGTATTTGCATATAATCTGTAACATAGATTCCTTAAAGTACAATTGTAAACAAATGACATCATTCTACTGCAAGCAGACTACACTACACGATCATTATAGACTTCCTGAGTTTGAGAGTCATTTATTCATGCACTCATTAATATGCTGAGCAGATTGTTATGGTTTGGGCTTTTTTGTCTTGGCTTTAACACTCATAACATTCAAGGCTTATTTGTATGCATATCTAAATGTGTGCATTTTATTCCCACAATACAATGCATTGTATTTCATAGCTGTTATGCTAACACAATATATGCATCATTTGTGTTAAAGCTATGCAGTGTTTTTCAGCAGTAGGTGGTTTTTTTGAATCCTGTTTTCAGATTATGAATCTCTAAGGATTGGTGGAATGATCTTTGCGGTGATACTTTTCCTGATGGGAATCTTCCTCATCATCAGTGAGTATCAAACTGTATATTGTTCAAAAAATGAGTTCGGTGCAGAAATCTAAATGGAGTTTGGGTTTCATAGTAGAAAGCGCGAGAGTTTATTTTAAATCGTGTGACCATTGAATGACATCCATTAAAGATATTTATGCAGGGTATATATAGTGCATACAGAGTAACTGTCAGAGAAGCAGTATTTATGGGTAATTTGTAGATATTCATGTAAGAATGTGTCCACACACTAGGGTAAACAAGGTACATATCAGTTACTGGTTCTGGGTAAGCTGGTGGCAGGCTTGCATGTCTTTCATAAGCTCTAAGTTTAAACCACTCAGCGACACCCAACACCACGCTGTGGCTTATGCTCTCCTTCCCATGCAGGACAGACAGCCGAACCCTTGACACTTTTTCTCTGAAACCCCCACCAGCTCCCTCAAATTATTAATGAGGATCCCAGTTGGAGATGTTGTCCCAGCCAATACGCACGTCTTATGAGTTTGATCACACCAGTGTTTTATAAGGACAGGAAATGTTAGTGTTTGTGCATGTGTGTAATGTTATGTGTTACAGCAACATACAGTACAGAAGGAGAATGACAACTTTGAATTATAATATTTTGTGTTTCTTATGGAATTGTAGCTCTTAAATCATCATGTAAATACATTTCACTCTTATATAATAATAAAAAACTAGAAATGGTTTGAGTCTGACTTTTGGTTTGTTGTTTATTAGGTCGGAAATGCCGCTGCACAGGGCAAAAGTCAAAGTAAGTAGCTTAATCTCATTCAAGCATTATATTAAAGCTATCAGATTCAAAATGTTGCAATAGACTAGAACTACATGGCAAATCAGATTAAAAGATTCCTTCTGGTAACTGAAACACACAAACAACGTTTGATTTTCTTTGTCACCTTTAATCTCTTCCATAGGCCAGTGGGACTTGACCCAGAGTCAGTCAAAGGTCAGAGTTCTGCTTAGTCTTAATTTTAGATTGGGTGTCACAACACTTAGAGCAGATATTAACAATATTTTTTATTATTACAGGTGCAAAGTAAAATCAGCAGAGATGAACAGGTGATCTTACTGTACCTTTATTTGTGGATTTAATGTAAGATTGTATATTCTGCTATATGTAAATGTTTTAGGCTATAACTCTGCTGTTACGTGATTTGTTTTGACAGAAAGCATGGTCACCTAAAGAGAGTGTCAAATCTTTCGAAGCCTTTTGGCAGAGTGGAAGAAGAAAAGGTCAACTGATGATTTAGTCGTACTCTAGTGTTCCCCACAATTCTTTTAAATGTTTTTTATGAAATACTTTGTGTCTCTTGGATATGCAATTTTTAAAAGTTTAATTCTAAAACTGTTGGTTGCTGTTGGTTTGCTACATAGTCGTTGTTTCAGCAGATGATTCTTTGACAGTTTCTGACAACTTTCAAAGTGCATGAAATGCTCAGTAACTGAAGGAAAATAGTAGTGATTTTATATATTTTGTAAATGATGTCCACCCAGTTTTGTTACTCTGCAGAATTAACAAACAAAACTGTATACAGTAGAAATAAACGGATTTCTATGGAATGTCTAATGAAATTTTATTAAGTGTCTTGGTGAATGACGTAACCGTGTTTGTGCAACTATCTCGGTCTGTCGCTCATATTCAGCCCATAAATAGTTGTAAAAAAACTAATATTGCAGGCTTTATTTACTGATATTACAACTGTCATAATATCGATACTGTTCAGCTACTGTAAAAAAAAACCATTGCGGGCTGGCCAGTTTTTAACTCTAATATAAATGGATACTTGATGACTGATAAAGTGTAACCTGAACATTAGCGCGAGATAATTCATGTCACTCATTAGACGTTCTGAAAGATTATCGATAATAATCTATCGACATGAATTTATGTACAAATACAAACGTATTTACTGAACTAATAATAAAACTACATGCATTATAAAGATAATGGTTTAAATGCCACAGTATTCAGGTTCCGTTCTCATCCACCAACAGGACAGTCACACTTGCTGCATTAGGTGCGGTTCTGCGCAAACGGTTAGGCGTCGCATGAAGGTTTTTGTCGGCATTGTTCAGTGGGAGGTGGTTGTTTGGCTCTCGATCCCCACCGCAATATCCAGCAAGCTTTATATACTGAACGCTAGCAGGTTCCCGTGGGGAAACACTTGCAGACCTGCACCGCTGGAGGGAGTACGTGTGCAACCTCTGAAACGCAGCCTCGACGCAGTCCTCCTCCAGCCCGTTTCTTCATTCACGGTGCTGGATTACAGTCTATAGCAATATCAAGGAAAGCCTGCCTCGTTTATACAGAAAACTGCAGTAATGGCAGCTTCAACAGGTTTGTCTGTTATTGCATGTATTTATCTTTTTATGTTTATACCGTTATTTTGTTCAGTTCACTGTAATTTATTTGAATTACTTTATTATAGTGCACGAGAGCTTTGTTGAACAAGACCGCACTTTGTTGTTTGGTATCAGTATATCGTAAAATATGCAACATTTTGCGACTTTAGAACCTCATATTCTATAAATATTTTACGTGATTTTACAGCTATCATTCAAATCCAATAGGCTAGTCAATAGTAGTTGCCCTGTGCATTTGCAGTTTAATATTAAGCTCTGTGTTTACTGTAGATCCTCGTATTGAATCGATGATGTAAAACACCAGTTTGAACACATTTAAAATTTGCCATTATATGCACGAGTATTTGAGTGCACTATAGGGCGTCGCTAGAGCATCCTTAGGAGCGAATAGGGCTCTGAAAAGCGCTAACTAGGCAGTAACAAAACATAGAAGCTCAGCAGGACATTAGCGCATTATTTATAACTTCATGAGAACTGAGTTACGGTGTACCACTTAAATTTCTTTTTGGTATATTTTCGGTTGGTGATCTGGTTAATCCTAAACAATTATAAAGTTGTCAGAGATTGCTTATTGCAGTGTCTTCATTATAAAGTGTTTAATTTAGTGTTCGTGTTATTTGGAAATGATACCCAATATTAACCCAATATTAAATATAAACCCAATATTAACTCAGACTATTAACACCTATACAGAATTCTATCGATTATCATTAGCGCAAAGTCCACTGGTGACTGCAGTAATCCCAGCGCTTACACATCCCGCCGGCTTTTCGCTGAACACGCAGCCCTGCTCGTTTTTCAGCTAATCGATGATCCGAATGACTGAGATCCTCAGTTAAAAACACTTGAGTTTGCAACATGCCTTGAGTCTAGTACATGCGCAGTGGCTCATTAACAATATATTACCTGCTTTCTAAACTAAATTATTCTAGTCTGAATGCGATCCATTTCAGAACAGCGCCTCGGTATGTTCGGGATAATGTTACACATTTGCTCCGTTGGTCTGGTGTAGTATTAGTTGTATATTTAGATTTAACCAGCATCTGTCCATGGTGCTGAAAACAATGTCCTGCATTGTCTTCCTAACTTCACTGCAGTCTTATGTGTATTGCTGAATAGGAGTGTTCCTTTTCCCAAAGTTGTTAATTGTAAACAAGCATATTTAAATGTATTTACAGAGTCATACCAGTATTTGGACCAGAGTGCCTTTAACTATGGTGGGTAGGCAAAAACTGCATAGAAATATTTATTTCAAACATTCCAATATTTAGTTCAAAACATGATTTAATGTAAAGATGATCACTCTTAAATGTGGCTGAGCACAGATTATGAGACGTTGAGGACCACGGGTGTCATCTTGGCTGTGGTTATGTTTGTGGCTGGAATTCTCATTGCTCTGAGTAAGTCCTTCATACTAGTAATATAACAGTTCAACATTTTATGTCATAATTACTGTTTATGGTCTCTTGCAGTCATTGTCAGTTTGTTAGTTTATGTAATTTCACCTAGATAACGATTAAAATTAGTTCCATTTTCCTTAGGTCAGTACAGAGAATACATTCAAGTGACCAAACCATTAAATACTTCTGTAATATTCAAACTTACCAAGTTTCTTAAGATGACAATGCATCCAAACTGTATGAATTTAACTTGAATTGTCCCAATCAAAGTCCCAAAACAGTTGCTCTCAATTACATTATCATCAATCTTTCTCTCTCTTTCTAAATGTTTTTTGCCCCTGACAGGTAAAAAGTGCAAATGTTCAAAAGCATCAAAGTAAGAGTTTTTCACGCAAATGTACAGCCTTGACTGTGCATGTGGAATGAGTCCAAATAAAGGACGAGGGAACGTCTTGGAAAAAGATGTATATATGAATCTATGGTGCTATGTCTGTATGTTTAAAATGCTTCTTCGTTTGAATGCAGCCCCTGATTTCTACATTGACAGATTTCTAAAATGTCGGGCCACAAACACTGTCTATCTACTCAAACAACAGCATGTTTGAAATTTAAAAACCCTCTTTAAATACTAATGTTTGAAAAAATTGTTTGTGCTAATCCTAATTTAATCCCAAACCTTGACATTAAAACAGTTTAAACAAGAAAGCAGATTGTTGGTTTTCATACTCAACAAATCAACAAAAACTGAACTGGTCTCAGTGCTGATTGTGTGGATAGTCAGTGTATCTCAATCAGAGGCTCAGCATGTCATCTTCAGAAAAGCTGAACTGGCCAATGAGATCCAATTTACCTTTCATGTCACATCCTGGCATAGAGCCAAGAAAGAGTGGAGAATTTGAGCCATACTGGAGACAATGTGGTTGCTGCGGATGAGCATGCTTGCTGAAGATTATGGAGCCCTTAGTATAGTAGGATAATTAGTTTTATTTCTTACAGATCAAGTCCAGTCGAAGGTCCTCCACCAAAGACAGAAGGTACAACAAACCTTAATTACTGGTATACATAAAACTGCAGACATATGTTGTGTGGTCTTCTGTAAATGTCACCTTTTTTCTTCCTCAGTTCCCCCTCAGACAGTGTAAAGATGATGTATCTGTGCGATGGCCCATTTCAGATGGCGGAAATGCTCAGACGCACAAGGTTACTTACAGGAATGTGGAGGAGAGAAGATGTTACTTGACCTCTTTTTGTAACCTCAGTTTAAATGTTGATCTATTGCTGTATTTTTAGGTTTCTCTGTCTCTGGCACTCATGCTACATTTTGCCCAAATTGGCATTATTTGTTAAATCTGAATGACACCATTTATTTGAAATCCTAAACGTTTTTAAACCCACCATTCCTGGTTACAAGAGTGATACACCTTATCTGGTCCGGATTGTTTTGCATATATGCATGAAAAGACAGCGTCACAGCTGGGGGTTTCAAATAAAGCATCCCCTTGGTTAATTAAGTTAAACATAATCTTATGTTCATTTTAATAAGCATGAATATTTGTAACACTGCATTCTCCAGTACAAAGCACTTTAGAAAGTATGTTAGTTCCCAACTAATGCTACTAAGAAGCAAATTATTTAATAAAAACTGAATGTATGTATGCAACTTAAATGTGAGACAGCATGTCCATTATAACACTACATAATCTTTAAAACACAAGCAGGAAAATAAAGAATAAATCATTGTGTTTCTATTCTGAAGCATAGAATTCTGTCTGCGTTTTTGACTGTTATTGGAGGAATGTTCATTTAAAGTCATGCCTTTTATTAAACTCTCAACTAGTAGTTTTTTTGCTTGTAATGATGGTGATAGTGATTTTAAGACAGTAGCTATAGTGAGGAGCTGGAGACAATAACTATATGAAAGGTCATTTTATTACTCATTAAAATATTGTCATGTACCAAAGACATTAGGGTCAATAAAAGATTGAACAAAGGTGTATCTTGGTCTTTGAATTTTATTATGAATTTTGTGATAATAATCACACTTATCCTAAAAGGTAATGAACAGATTCTCTGTGTCATTCACATTCACAGCAGATTTTAATGCTAGCTTTAATTATTTTGGTTTTGTCAGTTGTTTAATTTATATTTGTAATGTAACTGCCTTGACACTATTTACTAAGACAGTGACCAGTGTTTCACAGATTATTCACTACAAGAAAATTTGCACTTGTCTTTGCTTTCAAATCAAGTCAGTTCTTATAAATCCAGTCCTGTCTCTGTTTTACAAGAAGGTGACATTACCGTGTTTTCCCTCATTTGAATTTCCAGAGGGACTCTGGGTACTTTAAGAAGGTGAATCATGCATGTGATAAACTGTCTGGCTCTTCTTCATATTGACTCAACCTCCAACATTCCAACTCCAAAATCTTGACAGAAGATGGATATTATCATCACATATAAAAATATACTTCTTTCAAATTTTCATATTGTACCACTACATTAGTTAAATCTTATTGATGATTCTGACATTTTGATACTAGAAGGTCTTAAAGGTCTTACAAATGGCAGTGTGGGTGCGATATTTAACCTCAGAACCTTCTGACATTTCAACTCATCCTGTGACTCATCAAAATAACATTCACACACATGGTGAGATGACACATCTCCTAAAAACACGTCTACGATATCAAATGTATTACTGAGTAATGCATGTTACACAAAGAACAAATGTCGTTCATATTACACAATGAAATAAATACTGTATCTGATCCTCCCCTGAGAGAAAGTAACACACATTCTTTAAAAAAAGGTTCCAATTAGAACCCATGAGTATGACAGAGTGATGTCATAGGAGGACCTTGTGTTCTAAATACTGATGCTTTAAAAACCCAGAACAATAAACAATAATTGACCCATTAAATCGACAATAACAATACAACAACTCAAGAATTCATATGCAATAAAATAGTTCTTAATAGCAAGAGGGTTCTTTGTTAAACCTAAAAAGGTTCAAAGAACCACTGAGGAACTTTTTAACTATTTTTAAAAGTAAACAAAATATTCTGAAACTCTCTTGAGTAAAGCACAAAAAAATAACATGTAACAACCAAAAACAATATAAATATTTCAGAAAAAAAAACCCACTGATACAGTAGGTTCCACGGCCAGAGCTCAGCTGCTCATATTACCAACCAATATGGTTCATAATTAAAGGATCGAAAGTCCTCATTCCAATTTCATTGAAATCACTATTAATGATCACCATCATGGATGATAATAGTATTCTTTATGCTACTGCATTAACAAACTGAGAAGCAGTTTAATGGTGTAAAATGACTGAATCTGTGCAATAGCTATACTGTCATATTTAAATGATGCAGTAGATGAAGTCCTCATGAGAGGATACCTAAATAAAACCCGTCCTTCTCCAGAGATGCATCTAGATAGACTAAATGCTTCAATTTAGCAGTTGTGTCATGACTAATTCAATAAATCTTATCTTGATGATGAACAATAGTTTCAAGGATAATACTATTCTTTGATCCAGTTGATTGTATCTCTGTTGGAGAAGGTGGGGAACGCTGGGACTGTAAAAGTAGTCCTGGTCACTCTTGGTCCTGTAAGGATGTAAAACGCCGTCTAGAGGCACTTTTCTTCTTCAATATGAGTTTCAGCTACATTTTTTGGGAGGGAGAAAGAAAAGAAATTGTCAGCTAATGTGTATTCTGTTCTTGAAATGATGTTATAACGGTACATTTCTATTCCTTATTTATGTAATTTCATTACAGATCATCTATGTTTCTATGCTTTTATTTCATTAGGCATGTCTACTTTTTCATTGCGTAATTTCATTAGGGATCATCTATGTTTTTATTTCTTTATTTCATTAGGGATCATCTACTTTTTTATTCCTTAATTTCATTAGGGATCCTCTATGTTTTTATTTCTTTCTTTATTAGGGATAATCAGCTTTTTGTTTCTTCCTTTCATTGGGGTTCATCTACTTTTTCATTAACCTTAATCCCTCACACAACTAGCAGAATGCCCTGTTGGATCAATTATGGTGTTTATAATTGCTTTATGAAAAGAAAAGCCTCTCACTTTCTCTCCTTTGGCCCCGCTCTGAAGTAGATGAACAGGCTGGTCATTTTCCAGGTTGCGGATGCTGGGATCAGCTCCAGCACTCAGCAGCAGGCTGATCAGTTCCTCTTGATAGGGGTTTCCATGCAGCCCTGCGGCCATGTGTAGAGCTGTGTGCCCGTGAGCCTGAAAGGAGTCAGACATTATATACTATAGATACATTATATACTATAGATACATATACATATACATATAC
>JAZGTK010011107.1:0-15873 GCA_036877625.1 Ambastaia sidthimunki | reverse complement strand
CCTTAAGAAAACACAAGGTATCGTTCATTTACTCACCCCCCTTCACTTCTTATTCCCTCACTTTCCTTTTTTCCACAGTGACCAAGTCGAGCGATCAAATCCAGATTAAGGGCAGATTAAACTCAAGATTAAACTTAAATATAAACTGCACGCAATACATGGGCAAATCAAATTAAAAACTCAAACTCCCTCTTTACCTGCTGGAAGCGACTCCCACAGGTTTGTAGATATTATTTGTCCTCAGCCCTCCCTCTTTTCCCTGCTACAACTGACACCACTGTTTATCACACACACAGGCGCACACACACACACACACACACACTGGCAAAGGAAAGACAGGATGTAAGGTCAAGGTGCAGAATTTCAAGCAGGTAATAATTCTCTTTTCAAACGCATTCATACACACACACACTGCACTCTTACTTGCCAGATTCCGGTAAGAGGAAACCACACACACACACACATACACACACTTAACCAAACACACTGTTCTTAAAATAGGCTACAGAAAACCCCTGGTATGGGCATCCATTTCCATTTACTTTTATTATCTTTATGTGTGCATAGATTGTACATTGACATTTTAGTACCATGCTCCACAAGTTGAGCTATATGTACTGTGTAATGTCTGCACATTGTCTGTTTCAAAAGTTGCACTAAGAGTTGCACTAGTTTGTGCATTTGGGCATTAGAATGTGTCTATGAAGGCCAAAACCGCTTTTAGCTCACTAGGCTGTGAGACATAAATGCACATGCTATAAATGTTTCACTCAAAACTGATACACACACACACACACACACACACACACAATCTGTGTGACTGTTTGCAACCGTGCTGTTTTTAAAGACTGGGCTAAATTTCACAGATTCCTCTGGTTGGTTTGTCAACACACACATTACACCTGTCACAGAGTTCACACATACTGCATTATAACAAACATTTAAAGCTCAAACACACTATTTCACTTTCACAGAGGAATTAAATGTGCGACTAACCGCTGTGCCAACCAAACAGCGTTCAAAGATAAACAACTGGAGTCTGGCATTACCTCCTGACAACATAATATTCCAGCCTTCATCTGAGTAGCAGAAACAGCAGGATTCACACCATGTTGTACACTCATGATTAAGTATAATAAACATTTTAAAAACTGACACATCATTTAATACGCTGAATTTTAAAAGTGCAAAGTAGAAGTTACGCTACATTCACTCAGTAAAAATGTGGGCGTGACCACAATTCCAGTTAGAAGAATTTGGGTATCACTCTGGTTTGTATCTGAACTGTGTGTGAACACAACCGTATTCTGTTGCTGTATGAACGTAGCCTTGGTTTAATCTCCAACTGAAGTCATTCCCTGTCTGGAGAAGATGAATTAAATGATTTATAATTCATTAGATTTGATTTATCAAAGCCGGTGATCAGAGAACCTGAATCAGGTGAGACTCTAATATTCAGCCCCACAGCAGTCAAGACTACGAGAAACACTGTAAGATAATACATTTATTCACTCTCTCTCTCTCCTCTCTCTGTATGATAGTGCAGGAAAAATTACTGCTGTAAAACTGCAAAGGTAAAAAGAATGAGAAGCTACTGACATGCTTGGTAGAGAGTGTATAGTCTTACATAGCCAGAAAAAAATCCATATTACAGATTATTCTAGCTAAGGACATCACTTTAACTAACCTCAGTTTGTTTTTATTGGTGACATTTAGGGAAGAGTACAAATGAAATTGATGATTCCACAACAACAGGCCTGGCATGAAATAAAATAGCAGCTCATTAAAATAATGATGCAGTTTATAATGATGCAGTTTAAAAAAATAATGATGCAGTTTCAAAAAAAAGTGTATAGTGTTCCCCGACTTACTGAAATGACAAAACCAGCCAATCAAATTTCAAGGGCCAAAAAGCTCTTGCCATTTTTGAATGCACAATGCATCAGATGGTCGTGAATGGCCTGTGTTTGTGCTGTTTGCGGTTCAATGTTACATCTCCAAATTCTTTACACTCCATCTCCCAGGCAAAGCCTCATACATCACTCCAATCTGACATGCAAACTCATTTTCATTCCATTGGTCAGTGGTGCATCTTATGTGTGTGTGCTTTGCCTGTATCTGTCTGCTCCTCTTTACATGCTTCCGAGCGAGTGCAATGCTCTTACCTTTATCTAATGATGTTTCCTGGATAACGATGTCACTGTTTGGACCAAGCTCAGTCAAAACCTTCTGCCTGCGCACAGAAGCATCTGAGAGGTGAAACACAAACACACACACACACACACACACACAATCATTACATTATTAATCACTGTACACTCAAGCAGGATTTTTGCTGGCTTTCTACAGTTTCCATTTGATTGTTTCACGCGGGTGGCGGTTTGTGTTTTAATGAGTAAATATCTAGAGTTCAGATGAATTCGTGACCTCTGGTATCAGCAGCAGTGTCTCATTCTGATCAGGCTGAAATCTAACACCCCCCACTGCAGAAAATGCTGGAAGCATTAAACACACTAATCAATGACAGCACAGAGGTTTAGCCACCGGATCCTTGTTATAACACCTTCAGGATAGATTTCACTGCTTAGAAATCCTCTCTACCTAACTAAAATGACTTTTAAAACAAATTACCGGCTTTGTTCTGCAGGGCAAATATGGTTTCTATCACTCCCTGACAGATGGGGTGGGATGTTTTTGGTTTTCCCGTCACTTGTAATTTTAATTTTAGCATGAAAAACCTGTTTTGCAGGTGCATGGTGTTAAAAATCAACATCCTTCTGATATGCATGATAACATCCTGCATCTGACCCAAAATAATCAAACACACATACACACACGCACTAGAAGAATATTGATTTTGTGATTATGAGTGACATAAAATCACTCAAGTGCTTAGTGCTAAGAGAGTTAGTTTTATCTTCTCTCCATCTTCTGTCCTTCCCCACTCTTTATCTGAAACAGCAGAACACAGTATAAAGACTGTTTAGCTATATACTGGCATCCACAATGTTACCACCCAAAACACACACAGTCAGGTGACCCAGATCTCTAAGAGGTTATATCTGCTCTTAAATGTGTTAATTTAAACAGCTCTATTCCTTTGTTTTTCTCTCTGGCTCCATCTCTCGTTTGTCACTCACTGTGTTTAACAGATCAATAATGAATGGATGACATGCTTTGTTTCCCATGCAGAGAGTCAGAAACAAGATTTAAAATGCGAAGGCGCAGAAACGACATGTCAGACTAAGAACAAAATACTGCAGTGATGGAAAATGTCTTTGTTTTTGTTGTCTTTAACAGCCTCTCTCTGAAGTTGTGACATTTAAAATATAGACTTCTGCTGTTTTTTATGCATTTACAAAATAGCTGCTTGTTTAGCCGTGTTAATAATGTCATGTTAATGTCGTTATCTCCAGGTTTGATTTAAGAACATTTTTGCTTTGTACAGTTTTTGGCAAACAAGTCTGGTACTGTTTTGACTTCCAAACTGATGAGCAACGTACAATTAGGGTTATGAAATAAAACCAATTGAGAACCACTGAACCACTCCAATACATAGTTTAAAATGTTTTTTTGAAGTACAGGTACCTTATAAACTTCCCATCACCATGGAAACCAATTGGATTGATGCCATAATCTTCTCAACCATTATGACACTAACAAAATGTCAGCCTGATGTCATTGAGGCCTAATAATCCTTCTTGATTGTAGATTGTGACATTCAACGTAAAGGCTTGTATGTGATCTTTGAAGATCTCAAGTGTAAAATGTCTATTTCAGAGGTCAAAACTCCTCAATCTTTCTGAAAGAGAGAGTAGATGACTAGGGTTGCTAAGCAACTGATGCCAAGGTAACAGTGCCTGAACCTCAATGTCTGTTTCAGTCAGAGGGGTGTCAGAGGGGCCTAAATCTGGATGTAGAAAAGGCACAAGCAGTGCATAAATAAGTCAACAGGCCATGCACATGTGAAGGTGCTTACAACTGCTGTCATGGTCAGCACTGGACTGAAAAACTAGGTTTAAATAACATTTTATCAGCCCTTAAAGAAACATTTGAGGTTAAATACATCTTAAGGGATATTGACAGCCTCTTTAGCTCGCTTTCGATAACCACAGAAGTGAACTTCAACTTAGTTTATACAAACAAAGGAAAGCACATAATGTACTTACAAAAGTCTATGGCAACCTCTGTCTGTCTCTATGAGCTTACACAGAACAACAGAGTTGAACATCTTAAGTTAAGAGTCACTTGAACAAATTTACTGTAGCCTGGGACAAGTGAAATGAGGCTTAGAAGAAATGCAGTACCTGCGACAAGGTGGTAGTGACAAAACTACTTAATTCAGTTCTATCCATGACAACATATGCAATGGTTAGAATAAAAACACGCAGCTTAGGGACACTCTAAACTTTGAGCATTAAAACAACATCAGTTGAAAAGCTTGACAGTGCCAAAAGCAACCAATTAATCCTGCTAAATGAGATGTTCACGGGACACAAGTTTTATAGCGATAGAGAGTCGTGTTGGAAGCTGATGCTTCCGATGGCCTTGTACAGTCTCTGAATGATGAATGATCAATGTTGTTCTCACAGGCGAGACTTCAGGCCTCGATCAAGATGCTGAAATATTCTTCTGTGCAGTGAATTTAAATGCTGAGAGACCACCGAGAAAAATGTAAATCCTTTCAATCAAGCCCTATTTTTAAGCTTTTATGCAGCAACTCAGCCAGCTCAGATCTTCTCCATCTGTACACGTGTAGTTTTTAGACGTTGTATTAACATTATTGCTTGATTATAAGACTGTTATTCAAAATTTGAAAAACTTAAGAATAATGTTTTGACACACTTGATATATAATGTTAAAAATCTCCTATTAACATTAACGTAACAATGGTTTTTTATAAAGTTGAGAGAACTTCTGAGATTATTCTGTTAGCTGGGTAACATCTAATATAAACTGCACAGACAATTTCCAGATCTCAGGTTTTTGCTGTCTAGCTGCAACCTCATTGGTAGGAAAAGCAGAGGGTTTATTTCAGAGAGATATATAATCTCTGAGTGCTGTAAATAGCAAAACACTCACTCACTACCCACCTCTATCTTCGGCTAGTAACCCCATCCAGCCATTTTATGCCAAACAGTAAACAGATATAAGCTTGCTCACAACATCAGTGTTTAACATTATGGTGAACACTGAGAATCAACTGGGAAACCCCGACAACACAACATCAATATAATCCATCCACTTCTAAACATAAGATGGTCTACTTGAGAAACCTTCAAAAAAGTCCAAAAGTTTCCCAGAACAAAATTCTAACAGCCCAAACAAACAATCGTTCTCATAAATGGACATACATGTGTCTGTGTCAAGTAAGATCTGATTTCATCACAAATAGTGATTTCATTTTGAAACCTCATGGCAGAAAATGTTACACTTTCACATTTAGTTTGAACAGTTCACTTGACAAAAGGCAAAACTTCACGGGTCAGAAAACATAACAGCATGGGTGACTGCAAATGCACACACAGTAGCTACTCACTTTTTGCTGTTTTATAGCCCAACAGAGGTGAAAGACTGTCCTATCAGCTTCTCTGGCTCTTCCACACTAAGAGAGCAGGTGGAATATGACACTCCGGTAAGTGTGTGAGTGTGAGTGTGAGTGTGAGTGTGTGTGTGTGTGTGTGTGTGTGTGTGTGTGTGTGTGTGTGTGCAAGTGTAAAGTGAGTTCATTGAGAAGATTTAAACTATGCTGAGCAAAGGTTACAGCACCTTCCACAAAAGCTAAGAAAAGGGGCCTTTTTAAGAACATTTTTATGGACACAAGGTGTGTGCTTAACCTTCAGAAAATGTTATTCATCAACCTCAGAAGTCAAACTAAATATTGTATGAGGTGTTTGATTTTCTATTCATTTTATAGTGGGTGTGTGGGGGGTGTTATATGAGCAGTTATATATCACCTTTCAGAGCATGAGTCAGTTAATGGTATGAAGTGTATTCTTATGATGATTTATGATGATTTGAACACTCACACATACAGTCATTCATCCAGACCAAGAACATGATCATAACTTAGACATGCTGCAACGCTAGAGGGATAAACGGCCCCAATCAAGAGCACCAGAGCAGCAGGAAGCAGAGATATCAGGTGACCTGAACACCCTCAATACAGAGACCATCACTGCTGTCACCAACACACAGCTGCAGTAAAGATTTATATACAGCATTCAGCAGTGCAGCACTGAACATGAAAGACACAGAGAAACAGACAGAGAGACAAGACAGGGAGAGAGACAACTGAACCATAGAGACACAACAGCAAGAGAGAGAGGAGAGAGAGAGATATAGTTCTTAACATGCTGACAAAAATACTTTGTGATAACTGGAGACAGGGCTTATTTTTTAAGCTTTCCTGACACGACATACACACAAACACACAGTTTAAAAACCGAGGCAATTTAATCTCAGCAGAATAAGGGCACAGAAAAGGCAGCCTTACTCTGACAAACGTCACACCTGAGGCAAGAAATAACATTATGGGTAGTGGTCAAATTATATGTCCAATATATTATGGCAATTACAATATCTAAGAACCTCACAGAATAATATAATGTCCAATATCATTAGAATATATCTAATATAATGGATTTATAATCAAATGAGATTTGGTGAATTGGTGAAATTACACAACAACATTTTACACAATATTCAGCCAAGATTCACTAAAAACAGTTTGAAAACACAAAATGTGTGACAATTCTATCAGGAGATTTTGGAAATGATGCTAGATGAAATGATCACTATATTAAATGTTTATTCAAGCACATTTATCTGCCGATGTGAATAATTTCAAAGTGGCCTAATAACAGCTGATTAATTGGCCTGGCTGATATATCAGTCTATCACTAATTATGAGATCACTTACAGTCTCTAGCACAAGATGACATCATTCTGAAAAACAAATCTGGCAGTCAGTGAGTCAGTGAGCTTAAAAGATCACAACAGTTCGTAATAATGCTGTCTCACTACACAATCATCAACACAACTAGCTTCAGCAAGGCACAATACAAATATTTTCTGACTCACTACCACAACTGTAAAAACTGTAAAAACCAGAATTTCAAAAGCTGTGAAAAGAAAAGTGTAAGATGTCAGCAATAAGAACACTGCATATATTAGTGCTTTACTGCACAAAAACATGTCACAACTATTGCTGAGGTAAGAGGTCGTTCACACTGTCAACAAGGTAAAAGAGTGACTCCATATCATCAGCTTGAAGAGGAGTAGGGCAACATTACCAGGCAAAAGAATGAGTTAGCATTATTCAAAATAATACAGGGCTTGTCAGCATTAACAGAGGCGTAAAAAACAATTCAGCATCATTCACAAGATATGAGGAAGGCAGAGTCAAGGGTCAAGCAGTCAGCACTATCAGAAGATAAACGAATTCAAGAAGAATCAAATCAAGTGGGAAAATGAAACTACATGAACACTTAGAGGCAAGCATAGAATAGTTGAGAGCATATTGTGCTCATATGTCCAATAGCATTAGATTAAAACTAGGCCTGGAACCGTCTCCAACTTGATGGTGCTAGTTTAGCCTGACCTTTACTGCAGCTTTAGTGCCATTTAAAGCCTTACATCTTAAATTATGGTGATGGCTTTGATCCAAGCATAAAAATGGTCTTTATATGTGAGCAGAGCTATGTGTGGCACTTGACTGCTTCAACCCAGCGGCTTGATCTGGATATACGTCAGATGTTTCATCTTCTGCCATGCATTTAAATTAGGCAGTTCACACATCTTAGGGATCAGGAAAAGGGCGGCCCGCAGCCTGCTCGCACACACACACGCGCACACACACATGCACGCACGCACGCACTACTGTCTATAACACACTCCTGCCGAGATATAAACAACTTTATCCAAGTAGCATTTTAATAATAGACAAGCACATGGACAAACACCTTGATCATAATGTAACCACTTTTATACAAGACTACATACTCGGAATCTATAAAGCGAATGATCCCTTAACAGACCTCATTAATGTCAATGGGATAAACTGAAAGCGTTGATCAGCTAAAGAGAGTGCAAGCATATATGGAGAGAGGGAGAAAACCTTTCAGCAGCATTATCAATCCTTTCCTTTGTGATGTCATAATGAGAGATGATTGCCTAGCAACCCACACTGCTGCCTGGAGACAGACAGATGGGGAATTCGAACTTGAGCAGCCGCTATGACATAACCTAAGCTTGACACAAACTCACCTGTATGAGGCTCAATCTTCTTGTATTGCCTTAATACAAAGACGCTGGAGTAAATACAGTAATTATATCAGCGATTCCTTATTCGAGAAAGATTTAAGTGGGGAAGACCAGATTTTGTGTTTTATGACTGTGTGCATTGTAACTAATGAAATCATATTTGGAGTGATTGAACGTCTGTGCATGTGTTTATATAGTAATTTACTACTCTACTTGCATGCAAACCAACAGCTGTCATGTAAAAACAATTACCCATCAAGTCAAAGCCAATTCAGAAACATCAATAACACATAATAAGCAGAGTCAGCTAATGCAGATGCATGGCCAAGTGCACTTACATCCTGTCTCTCTTCCGGCTGTAGTGGGAAAAACTCTATAAATATCAACTGTATCCCCGGAATGCTGTTATCAATAAAGGTTCAGCACAGCTGTTACTGGGTCAAATTGACCCAACACCACAAATTGCATCTAAAAAGTCACAATTTGCTGTCTGGGTGTAAGAGACACGGTGACAGTGAAAGCATTTTAAATTGCTGTGTTCACATCACATCCGGGAAGGATGTCAAAGCTTCAGGCTGAAAGGCTGACATTACATTGCATCTGTGTTAAGGTCTAAACCAGGTCAAAATCACCAGCAACTGCATGGAGATGTTAAACAAATTCAAACTCAGTAAACTCATTTACATATGCATTTGGCAGATACTTTTATTAAAAGCAACTTTCAGTGCACTTAAGCTACGCATTTGTCAGTACATGCATTCCCTGGGTATCGAACCCATGACCTTGTTGTTGTTAGTGCCATGCTCTAACAGTTGAGCTACAGGAAAGCTACTCAGAATCTTTCTAGTCTCATGACAATACACAGTGAATGCAGACACTGTAAAGTCACTGGGCAAGAAACTGCAAGATCGCATGCGTGTTGATTTGTATGCATTTAGTGTCTCGTTCATTAACAGCAGGTCTTTGTTGGACCATCTGCACTGCTTCTCACACTTCGAGGAGATAAATAAGTAATGTTCTCATCTATACTGACAGACCATGTTTGAGCGTCTGTGTGTGTTTGAGGTTCCATCTTGAGTCATTATTTTGTCAATACACACATCCTGAGTTCTGACATGGTGCTAAATTATACAAGCATCAACAAAGTCCCTGATTAGCTGATAGTGAAGCTTGGTCAGGGTAAAACACAAAAGGGGGAATTTGCGTCTAATGACCTGGCAACCCAAGCCCAAGGCAGAACACTGAGAGATGAAGTGGATGTGGGACGTTAAACACAAGATCACAATCTGCTGAGCTCTCATTGAGCGCTGAATGAAACGAGAGAGAGCGCTGCGGGCAGGTGACTCACTGATCTTCTGACTGTCAGGATTCATCTGAGCTCTGCGGTCATAAGGCGGATTTCTACTGAGGAATGATGAGGAGCGGAAAGATTTGCCTCTTCTTTCAGTTGCCATTTCTGTGGTCACGTTTTGTATAAATAATCATTTAGCAACAATGGGCCTAATTCATGAAACATGAGCAACAAAAATTTGTGTACATTGTAAGCCAAATGTCACTGGGATTTAATTTTATGGAACAATTTACATTTGCATTTATTTATGAATGCTTTACACAGAAATGTACTCTGCAATGCATGTAAGAAATAGAAATGTATAGTCAGCTGGTTATTGTTGCAAAATAAACCAGGAAAATGTTTAGGACTGGGGATCTTGTATCATTCTGAAGGGTTTTATTTGTTCATTAGACAGCTACTTACCAGATACATAGATAAATGGACATGAAGTATTAATGTATTACTGTAATATGTGAGAAGATAAACACTGAAGTGCTATGAGAGACATGAATCTGAAACAGCAATGTAGGAAATTAGTTGCCAGCGACAATGATCAAGCATCTAGTTTAAAGACTGAATAAATATGCTGTGATTGACTGTTAGAATCAAGCCATCCACAGAATTAATGTGAAGTTATATGTGCAGTTATGTGCATGTCTGTGTGTATGTTAGAGTAGTTTCACACTCATTACACACACACACACACATTGTTAAATGGTGTGGACCAAGCCGGCCCGGGGCGTCCACTCCACCCAGAGAGCGCAGGTGGACTGGGTTTGAGGGAGGGGCCATGGGTCTCTGAAAGCTTTCCCTGATCACCCAAGAGACTCAAAAAACAAGGAGCTGATAAACTGCATCCTAGGCTGCACAACAAAGCACAGAGACACACAAAACTCTGACCAATTAATCAAAAGCTACAGCAACACATACACAACACATACCTCAACAGCAGAAGAGACAAACACTTAGTGTGATTGTATTAATGGAAAATGAAATAAAGAGCCATTTCCTGAAATTTGACCAGTGTTCGATTGCATTACTCCAAGTCTTAGTAAAAGGCTTACTCTTGCTTTTACAATGTCCTCTGTAACCAAGAAAAGATCTGCGCATATGTTGACAAACAGAAACACTTCAAACACACCCTGTTTTAAAACACACACTTTGACACAAAACAACTTTCAAAACAACAAAACACAATTTTCAAGCTGTATTTTAAAACACTCCAGTAATGAGTGGACACAACTCAAACTTTGCTGAAGAATGAAAAGGGGAAACAGACGACAGAGACAAGGAGAGAGAGATATGAATGTTAAGGAGTGAAGAAACACTGACCCACGACAGATTCATCCGCTCATATTCTCAATGAGAGAGAGAGAGAGAGAGAGAGAGTTTGGAGTTGATATCCATTCTTTCCATTCACTCTAAGGTCATGCAGGTAAGTGCTGAGAGCGGTAACAGGTGCGGTTCTTTACCGTGGTGGTTCTGCTGTTGCTGATGTTCCTGCGGTTCGCCCGGTTCTTCCAGCTCACCGAGTTCCGCCAGTCTGTGACCGGCGGCCGTCAGCTCCTGACTCGCACCATCGATCTGCGTGTTCTCGTCCATCATTCACCGGATCTTCGCCTGCGGGGAGAATCCACAGAAGCCACGGCGCGCGTCATATTGATTGCTGCTGCATAAAGACACTAAAAACCCATTCTGTCTATCTCATTTTCTTTCATACGCGCGGAAATGATCGATATGCACCAGACGAGTCGGTGTATTCAGAGTCCCATGCTGTCTGATGCCTGTATGTTTCTGTCAGAGAGCAACGACCAGGTGGAGAGAGACTTTGGAGGGAATAATACAGCGCGCTTCCCAACACGCGTGATCCTTTCCGCCGCGCGCTCTAGTGGAGAGGGCTGATCGCACGCAGTGACTCCCAGCGGCTTTTTAAATGGACTGTACCATCTGAGCAAACTCACAGGAGGGCACCTGTCAAAAGCAACGCTGCATTTACATCGTAAACTGCCTGATTTAACACATCAAATGTTTTAATATGTTTTAATGTATTCAATTTATATAACACATTGGTTTTTAATATATAAACTGTATTTGAGTTAATACGCTCCTTTCAGAGATGTAAAGAAATGCTTTCTGTGTGTGTACCCGTTTGATTAGTGAAGGATACATTTTAAAAATGTTTATACAAATATTATGTTAAAAATCTAATACATGGCATTTATTTGGCCTTCGTTTGTAAAGGGCTCATAAATCAGGCAACTTTTTTAATTCAAATCTATGAATCTTCGCAGGTTTGTGTGAGGGTTTAGGAGTAAGGTTAAGTGTAGGGTGTAGTTAAGTGTCATAAGTCTGGTATGAAAATGGAAGTTCATAGAATCTAATATAATCCTCTTGTTACTACTAATAATGTACTTTCTCCTCTGTGCATTAGCCTAATGTTTTGTTAGAAAATATTAAAAGAAATATGTCACGTCTTACATTACATTACATTCTTCCTCTCACACATACATTTTAATTTTTAATGTCAAGCCAAACACGACAGCAGTTACAGTTTTATAGAATGCAACAGTCAATACTGAATGTGGGAGGAG
Organism: Ambastaia sidthimunki; assembly: GCA_036877625.1. Taxonomy (NCBI): domain Eukaryota; kingdom Metazoa; phylum Chordata; class Actinopteri; order Cypriniformes; family Botiidae; genus Ambastaia; species Ambastaia sidthimunki. The sequence goes on along the minus strand of JAZGTK010011107.1, from coordinate 3,684 downwards.
AACTGGAAAAGATGACGCCATCAGTTGTGTTTTTACATTTTGTTTTGTGCATTCAAAAGTGTGTTGTGTCGGTGAGAACAAGTATTTTGTTCCACTGTACCCACTCAAATTCTTTACTTCAGTTATCTCCAAAACTGCTGAACAGTATCATTTTAGGGGAAGGGCAGGAATGTGGACCAAATGTCCTCACAAGGATGGTAAAAGTCACATGCACCTACATGGTGGCGACCAGCCAGCGGTCCCCATGATGGAAATTGATTATTAAACATACTAAAGAATAGACAGAATATACAGTTAGATACTAGAATATACAGTTTGTATTTCGAAGATGATAAATTAAACATGAGGTCATGTGACAGGAATGAAGATTAATTAATTGCAACGTTTATTGTATAAAAAAAATTATAAATTGCAGATAGCATATATTGCGAAGCATTGAGCAAACCAGTATTTCATTCCAAACATAACCATTGTGAGTCCATTTAGCCCCACATCCTACAATAACCCCGCCCCTTTCTGGGTACATAATGGTGACCACCAGCTGAAAATAACTGCTGCTCACATGGATGCATTCGTAAATCAAGCAGAAAAACACCATTGAGGGGAAAACAGCAAAGACTCCTCCCAGATCATGTTCACATCTATCACAAGGTAACTGTCGGAAGGGTCTGTACTGTGTGAAATATAGCACGTATTCATCTGATATTCTGAGCCTTATAAAAACACCCCCCTCTGTTGATGACATTACTTCTTCCAAGCTAGTGTCAAAGCTGTGCGTGAGGGTGACATTCAGCTGTCTGTCTTAATGTGTTTCTGTCAGTAACAAACAGCGGAAAAATCCCTTGCGGACAACAATTTTTTCACTGACCTCTTCAATGTAAAGAACTGTTTAGACCTTAAATCTTAGAGTCTGCCATTTACAACCATCACTGCTGCTTTTAATTACTGCTAAAGATATTTGATTATCTTTATTGTGGTTTAAGAGAAAGAACAGGACAGCACAAATACCATTTACCTTACTCCGTTTTATTCTATTTCTTTGTCTTCCCCATTGGCCCTCTGAACCTTTCTCTCCATTGTTCTTTCGGCCTCTCTCTATCGCTCTCTCCGCTCCGTTGAGCAGAAAAATGAGGAGAAGAGAAACAATTAATGTAGCCCCTGCACAGCCAGAGACAATGGACCAGACAGACCACTCACACATATACACTTATTGAAATTTGCTAAGCATCTTGACCAACAGCTAACTGACTCTTGTTTGTGGTACACACAACCAAATATCAGCGCACAATACATGCATGCAATCTCTAGAACAATGCGTTTTGGAGTTGTATCCCTCAGGAGTACACTAGCTAGGCCCATTACCACGGTAACAGCCAGTCCTGTAATGTCGGTCAGGTGTTTCTTTGGTGACCATGTCCTTCTGATTGGTTGTAGGCCTTCTGGGAAATCGGAAGCAGATGGCATTATGGGATACGTTAGTCATTTGTGACATGTGCCCTCTGAGAACCAGCTGGTTCTTTACACACTGACCAAAGTGAATGTATGTATGTTTGTGTGTGTGTGTGTGTTTGTGTGTGTGGTGATGAGGAATAGTAAATTGACTCTAGCAGACCTTATCAGACCCGGCCCACTCTCCAGGGACTCACGGGTAAGTGTCTGTGTGAGATTAGTCTGGACCTTGCTAGGTCTGTCTAGCACTGATTCTAACCGAGGGTCATTAATATGTGCTGTGAGCGTTGAAGCTGCAAGGTTTTCTTTAAATCCTTGTAAACCTATAATAAACTCATTTAAAATAAATCTGTGTGTGAGTGTAAAAGTGTGACTGTGTGTTTTCAGTTATTAAAATTGCACAGCAGATGACAGGAAGATGGCAAAGACACTATTATCATTTTTCTCCCCCACCCCAGGCTATGAGTGGCAGGTTGGCTGATGGATCTTTGGTCTGGGAAAGAGGGGGAGGTTGCGACTCATCAGGGTCCGAGTCGGACAGCAGGAGCAGATGGGATGGGGAAATTGTCTGGCCAGTCACACACATCGGCCACGTTTTACACAAAAACACTCACTCTTACATTGACCAATGCAAACATTCTCCTATTTTAAGTATTTAACAGATTCTTAACAAGAATAGTTGCTGCTAATGTGATAGCTGACTTGTGAATATTGTGTTTTATTCTTAGAACCAAAAGCTGATAATGAATGCAAATGAATCATGATAACTGTGCTCCATTAATGGGACAAAATGTATCCAGACTGCTACAGAGGATCATTAGTCTGAGGTATGGCTTAACTAGTAGTGCACATACTCCAACACGTTATGCTGTGGTGCAAATGTGGACTTTGTAGGTTCGAGTCAGGCTCAGATTTCTTTCCCCATGATTGAGCATACCTGTGCATTGAGCTCCAGGTGTGTTATGACTGCTCTATCTCTCTGAAGTGCCTCTCTTTTAATAAACAGAAGTCCCTGCTCTTCATCTTCTGAAGTCTTCCTTCACTCAGAAAATTAACTGAAGCAATCTTCTTATTCAGACAGAGACGGATCCTCTACTGATAAATACAAGAGCACAAACATGTAGTTAAACACACAGTAGTTAAACAATAAAGCACCTACATTGGTTATAGCCGATAAAGAGAAGCCTTAACAGAATTAATGACACTCATGATGTTTCATGAGTCTCTGGGTGATCGCCATTTTCCATTTAGAGTTGAAGTTAATTAGAAGAAATTTCATTTCGGTTTTATTTAATGAGTTCTGAATCAGGTTAAGCTGTAATGAGCAGTGTGGCAGGACCAGCAGCAGAAGGTCCCATTAGAAGAAGATTCTGGATTCTTAAGTCAGAAACTCATAATTAGGTCCAGATAGTATCTGCAGGGATATTTTGCAGCCATTCAGATTGGATTGGAATTATTTCAACCATGGTAAAATGTGTCACATTAAGCTAAAAGAACTACAATCCTAACATAAATTATTAGCCAGGCTCAAAAATTATTATAAACCCAACATATTTAATAAATATATGATTTGTAGACCCTTCTGTTAAACTCTGCATATTCAGTGTGGGGCTGCTTATAATAAATATTCCCAAATGCAAGAAGCAATACCTACACAAAGACAGTAACAAATATTTTCCAGCATTCGCTCAACTAACAACTTTGGGTTGCAAGAATGTTTCAAAATTAAGTTTTTTTGAAAGTTGTATTAATGTTAATGTTTGGTTACAAGACCGTTAGTCAAGCTTTTTTATATTCAGTAACATTTTTAAAACGTTCCAATAACAATTTACAATTTAAGAATATTGTTTGACATATAACATTATATAAAGTTCTACTAACGTTAGAAATCGATAACTCTGAGAAAAGTTTTAGAAAACATTAGTCAATGTTCTAAGAACATTTCCTGTTAGCTAGAAATAAATCAGAACGTTACTGCAAAGCTGTAGGAACAGTAGGTCAGGATTTATCACATCCTTGGAAAACTTCTACTAAATTTCTCTCAGATCAGTTTGTAAGGACAAACAGACCTTATTGCCTTTAGAATCTCCTATAAACATTTTCTATATCACAATGTATTGCTCCTAATTCTCTTTCTGTCATTTGTGGTTTCAAAGTGCATTTACTCTCCACTGTCAGCCATAAACAGACCCAAACCCACATGCGCAAACACATGTAAGAGAGAAAACTGAAAAA